>JACXGK010003037.1:37558-48807 GCA_016801125.1 Novumbra hubbsi | reverse complement strand
GTGGGGAAGATAGTCTCATCAGGGCGTGGGGAAGATAGTCTCATCAGGGCGTGGGGAAGCTAGTCTCATCAGGGCGTGGGGAAGATAGTCTCATCAGGGCATGGGGAAGCTAGTTTCATCGGGGCGTGGGGAAGCTAGTTTCATCGGGGCTTTGGGGAAGCTACAACAGGCATGGCAGTAGTACCCCCACACCACTAATTCCTGTGGTGGTGAGCATGTGATAACGTTTTCCTGGTTTGTTTAGTACTGGCTTCTAACGGGAATCAAACCCAGAATCCTGGCAAGAACAATGTGCTTACCAAGTGAGCTTGATAAAGACCAGAAAGACCCGAGATTAGTTTGTTGTGAGGAATTTCTGAAGGTCAAAGTAAGTTTTTTTAGACCCATGACTAAAACAAAATCCAGCTAAAGAAACTCAGGAATATAGCTTTGACCTATAAACTGACTGGGTGAAGGGAAAATGAGTCCCATCATACAAAAAACGGAAATATTTACAGTACTGCTCTCATTCTAGGGGTTTTCTGCATCGCCGCTCACTCAACCAGTAATGTTCTGCCAAAACCTGAGGGCTTAAAAGACAGAGCTTTCTCTTGCCAATGACCTCATGTGAGCTTGCAGGTGCCCAAAACATCGCTAGAAAGCAACAAGGTATGGTCCAACATCCCAACTGCCACCCTCCGGCACAGTCAGTATAACTGTCAATATGACTGAAGGTATAACTGAAAGTATGACTGTCAGTATAACCGTTAGTGTGACTGAAGGTATGACTGAAGGTACGACTTTCAGTATGAGTGTTAGAGTATCAGTGAATGTATGAGTGTCAGTACAACTAAAGGTATGACTGTCAGTATGACTGAAGGTTAGACTGTCAATTTAAACATCAGTATGACTATTAGTATGACTGAATGTACGACTGTCAGTACAACTAAAGGTATGACTGTCAGTATGACTGAAGGTGTAACTGTCTGTATGACTGTCAGTATGACTGAAGGTTAGACTGTCAATTTAAACATCAGTATGACTATTAGTATGACTGAAGGTATGACTGTCAGTACGTCTGCAGGTATGACTGAAGGTATAACTGTCAGTATGACAGGCCGTGTGATGTGATTAACATTTTTACTCTTCACAATGACGCAGTGGCATTGCAGGGCAGTGACTTTTACCTAGTGCACCATTCAGAACATACACCCTGTAGGTTTTATAGCTGGGGATGTTATTACTGTTATTGGGAATTACTCAAACAATGTTTGGTCGTACTCCAAGAATCAACATCCTCCACCAACAAAAACGGACGATGATAGAGATGAATAGAGGCATGGTGAAAGGGATGAAGAGGGCGTGGGATGGGTGGACTTGAAGAGTGGAGGAGGGGTTGTGTGAGCAGGATGGATGAAAAACTGCAGTATACTTTACGCTATTGGCTGTTGAATGATTAAGGAGGTCATCTGAAAGTCACATTCTCTCTCTCCCTTTCCTCCCATTCCTCTCTTCTCGTCTCTTTCTCTCTTATGAAACTCCCTCCTCTGACTGGAATTAAAACACAAGGCAATTAAAGCCAACCTGCCTGCTACTTGGTGTTCTGGCTTGTAATTTTCATTCAGTGTAATTAAAGTGTTACGACTGTGGCGGAATACGGGGGTGGGGTTGAGGTAGAGGGGTATGGATGATTGATTGACGGGGATAACAGGAGTGAGTGTGAGGGAGATATAGATATATGTAAAAGCACAGGGGCTAAGAGTCTGAGCCTTATGCTTGATTGGATGAAGACAAGGAGAGTGGTATGAGAAAGCAGAATGGGCCAGAACAGGCTGGTATGAGAGATGGAGAAGGAGGATTGGGCCAGTAGTAGGACAGTGGTATGGAGAAGATAGAGACATGGGCTTTGGGGAATAGTAGGGGAGTGTTAAGGGGGAGGAAGACAGGGAGAAAGAGAGAACAAATGGGGTCATAACAAGAAGTCTGGAACAAGGAGAGTGAGGGAGGAACAGGTCAGAACAAGCAGAGTCATAGAAGGTAACTGGTCAGAACTCTGGGCAGATAGCGAGGTGTTGGCCAGAACTCTGAGAGTTTCTTAACGAGACCATGAACCACGATGCCAAGAACAGCAACAATAACTGACAATGATGAATACAATACAAGGACAAACAAGACAACACAGAACAGGTGAGGACAAACAAGACAACACAGAACAGGTGAGGACAAACAAGACAACACAGAACAGGTGAGGACAAACAAGACAACACAGAACAGATGAGGAGAAAAAAGACAACACAGAACAGGTGAGGACAAACAAGACAACACAGAACAGGTGAGGACAAACAAGACAACACAGAACAAGTGAGGACAAACAAGACAACACAGAACAGGTGAGGAAAAACAAGACAACACAGAACAGGTGAGGACAAACAAGACAACACAGAACAGGTGAGGACAAACAAGACAACACAGAACAGGTGAGGACAAACAAGACAACACAGAACAGGTGAGGACAAACAAGACAACACAGAACAGGTGAGGACAAACAAGACAACACAGAACAAGTGAGGACAAACAAGACAACACAGAACAGGTGAGGAAAAACAAGACAACACAGAACAGGTGAGGGCAAACAAGACAACACAGAACAGGTGAGGACAAACAAGACAACACAGAACAGGTGAGGGCAAACAAGACAACATAGAAAAGGTGAGGAGAAACAAGACAACACAGAACAGGTAAGGGCAAACAAGACAACACAGAACAGGTAAGGGCAAACAAGACAACACAGAACAGGTGAGGGCAAACACAGGTGAACGACATGTTAACTAACAAGGACAGGAACTCCAAATAAGGGCACAACGCACACAAGCAAGACAACCAAAACTAAAACAAGTATTGAAACAATTCCTTAAGGCTGGAATTGTTACAGGGGTGAGGAAGGAATTTGCCAGACCAAGGAGATTAGTACTGCTTGAAGAAGGAATGGGGCAGAACAAGGAGATTGGTAAAGAGAGAACATATAATCCTGGGATTTCAAATGGGATGACCAGGTAAAGTAGTTGCTACTGTTGTATCCCCAATGGCCAGCTGTTTGTGCGCCAGAGGGGCGCAAGAAACATTTTGTGTGCAATAACCATGTATGCAAAGGCATGTATGAACCTCTGACTGTTTGAAAGTCGGACTATGTCTGTATGTAATTTGGGTTAGGCTGGAGCGGGTGCACATAGTACACGAATATGTGATGGGGCGAAATAAATGGTGGTGGTTAGAAGGACACTATTTCTGTGTTCTCACCTCTCTCTTTCCTTACAACTTTCCTTTATCCTAACCCTCTACATCAAATGTTATTATCAGGACCAATAAAACAGCGTGAAATGAAAACATAATCGGGTTTTAATTCGACTGTAAAGTTCCAGCCACACGCTGACAAAGGACTAACAGGCGAAGCTTTCACTTGCTCATTAAGGAAAAGGAGACAGGAGAAAAACTCTTCTGCCAGAAAAGGAATTCTCTCAGATAGAACCAAACCACCTCACCATGATATACGTGTCTGTTCTTTTCATACTAAACTTATCCACACGAAGATATTAAAAGGAGGTACATTTAAAAAACATTTCTCCATGTGAAAAAGGCTGTTAATGTCTTAGGGATTAGGTTCATGGTAATGGTTTAGGTCTAGAGTTATGATTAGGGACAGGGGATATGAAACATATAACGAAACGATAAAAAAAACGTGTGTGTTTGTGTGTGTGTGATCCTAGTTTAACTATACATTTGTGCACGGAAAGACCCCACAAAGATAACAAAAAATTCTGTACCTACAAGTTTGTTTTAGCCAGTCCCCATATAGAAAGCCGTTTAAGTTTATGTTTAGACATAAATATTAGGTTAATGAGGTTAGGGGAAGAGTCAGGGTTATAATTAGAGTACGGGTTTAGGATAGGGAAAAGAGTCAATCATTTTCTTGTATTTGCAAATGTGAGTAAGAGTGGATTCAGGATAGGAGATTACTGCTGTTACAACATACATTCCCACTGGAGTAGCTCTGTCATCTTAATATCTACACTCCCAAAGGACATCTAGAAACCTACACAATGTTTTTATTTTACTAACCGCTTCTGCCACAACCGCCGGACACCGTGTGACATCACACTTACTATGAAGAACATATGCAACATAAAAGAGCGGGAAATCACAACACCACGGAACCCTAACTGTAGTCATGGAAACATTACATACCTGGCTGTTTTTTGACTAGATTATCTTAATGTGTTTTGTGCCTGTGGCACATTACTAAGTGAATCAATAACTTTACAAGGGTAATGAACAGACAACATTGAAAAATTCCACTGGGACCCAGATTTCCACATGAGAACATGAGCAAAAATGCTGACTGCATCACTTATGTCGTCCTACAAAGACATACACGTATTTATTGAACAAACAGTCAGGGACCCTTAAGCCAGAGACCCCCATTATAGCTATCTCTATTCAATATTAATGGGAAGTGTGTCTTCTGGGTCTTTCAGGAGCTAAAGGATTCATTTGAACAAACAGGTTGATTCAATCATTTAAGAAAAATCTTCATTCTGGAAGGAGAGTGGTGGTGGTGTGTGTGTGTGTGTGTGTGTACAGTATATGTTTAGATTTGGCTCCATATTACCATCCACAGCAGAGGGATCATTTTTTCCAAAAGGGGCACTCATGTTTATTTAAAATCTATACAACAAATCTTCCACCAACGGGCATTTCTGCATATACACCAAATAGGCTAACCAATGAGCAAAGAAAACATCTATATGTGATTAAAGGTTATGTTTGCATATACCATATTCATAATTTAGGAATAACATTATTCACATTTAAAGATATTTTTATAACAATATAATGTGTTATGAGAGCACCTAATTCATACAGCTGTTGATATTGCATTTTAGGGGGGGTGCATAAAAATTAATATAAGGAGGCTTTTACTTTATTGTGAGTGCATGCATGTGTAATTGTGTGAGACAAAGATTGTGTGTGTGAATATGTGTGTGGGAACAGAGTGTATCTTTACTAGTATCTAGTAAATCATAGTCTCATGCCAGTATTTTATGTTTGTCCGTGGGTATAAAACATCCAAGGTAAAAGCAGTGAGACAGTTTTTAGGTCACTACTAAATTGAAATCCAAATAACTCTCCAATTAATAATTCCTTGAAACAAATTGGTTTGAGTAACATTTTATTTCCTTAGATCCAATTTCAATTTAGATCCAAGAATCTAAGGGATGTGGCCAATTTAAATGTTCTGTTTTGAAATACTGTATAGTATGTATTGGATTTAAGTGTATGACGGAAAACAAAGGTAAAGGCGTGCCAACAAGTGTTCAACAGACTTTGATGATGTGTGTTGTCATTCAAGAGGACAGTGTATTGAAGAACAAGGGAAACCCCCCAAATTAAAGAATCATCTTTATTGTCTTTTCTTATCACGGCTTGCATGTGCGGTAGAACCAAATGCAGACATTTTCGACAGTAAAGGTGAATTTAATCCAATAAACACAAAACAAACACTACACGAACTGTAAACGTAAAGAAAAGGTGCTGTATGAAGACAGCAAACAGATCTAAACTAAATACAAAGAAACGTGTAGCGTATCCACTGTGCAATGGAATAGAACAAAGGACAAACCGTGAACGTCGTGATACAGAAACAATCAACCAGACCTATTGTGTGGCATTAGCCTAACCTAAGTAGGCTCCCCAATCAGAGTCAACTGAACACAGCTGCTCTGACTGGGGAGCCCACAGCGGCATAGAGAGGGCCAGAGGCCTCTCTAGGTGGCATGCCCTGACTGCGAGCCCCAAAGCATAGAGTAGGCTAGGGGCTCCCAGCCAGGACATGACATTTCTTGGTTTATTTTTTCTTAGATTTCACTACTGACTGAATGTCTACTATGGAATAGATCGTCCTAAAGTCAGAAACAGCACCCTCTTATCATCCATTACATTATGACCACTAACAGGTGAAGTGAATAACACTAATAATATACACTGATCAGCCATAACATTTAGAACACTGACAGGTGAAGTGAATAACACTAATAATATACACCGACCAGACATAACATAATGACCACTGACAGGTGAAGTGAATAACACTGATCATCTCCACCGACCAGTCATAACATTATGACCACTGACAGGTGTAGTAAACAACACTGATAATATACACTGATCAGCCATAACATTAAGACCACTGACAGGTGAAAGGAGTAACACTGATCATCTCATCATCATGGCACCAGTCAGTGGGTGGGATATATTAGACAGAAGTGAACATTTTAAGTGTTAGAAGCAGAAACTATGGGCAAGCATAAGGATCTGTGTGACTTTGACAAGGGCCAAATTGTGACTGCTAGACAACTGGGTCCGAGCATATCCAGAACTGCAGCTTTTGTGGGGTGTTCCCGGACTGCAGTGGTCAGTATATATCAAAAGTGGTCGAAGGAAGAAGAAGCGGTTAGCCAGTGACAGGGTCATGGGTGGCCAAGCCTCACTGATACACGTGGGGAGTGAAGGCGGGCCTGTGTGGTCCATCTACTGTAACCCAAATTGCTGAAAACATTCATGCCGTTCTGATAGAAAGGTCAGAACACACAATGCTTTGCAGTTTGTTGTGTATGGGGCTGTGTAGCTACAGACCAGACAGGGTGCCCATGCTGACCCGTCCACGGCCAAAAGCGCCTACACTGGGCAGGTGAACGTCAGAACAGAACTAGACCACAGAACAATGTAAGAAGGTGGCCTGGTCTGATGAATCGCCTTTTTATTTACATCACGTTGATGGCCTGGGTGTGTGTGCATCACTAACTTTGAGCAATGTTCTGCTGGGAAACCTTGGGTCCTGCCATTCATGTGGATGTTACTTAGTCACGTACCACCTACCTAAGCGTTGTTGCAGACCATGTTTCCTTTCATGGAAACAACATTCCCTGATGGCACTGGCCTCTTTCAGCAGGATGAGGCGCCTGCAACAAAGCAGGAATTGTTCAGGAATTGTTTGAGGAACACAACAATGTGTTCGCGGTGTTGACTTGGCCTCCAAATTCCCCAGATCTCAATCCAATCGAGCGTCAGTGGGATGTGCTGGACAACCAGGTCAGATCTATGGAGGCCCCACCTCGCAAGTTACAGGACTTAATGGATCTGCTGCTAACGTCTTGGTGCCAGATACCACAGCATACCTTCAGAGGTCTAGTGGAGTCCATGCCTCGATGGGTCAGGGCTGTATTAGAGGCAAAAGGGGGACCTACACAACCTTAGGCAGGTGTTCACAATGTTATGGCTGATCAGTGTATGTCGGCAATGTATTTTAAAACTATATAACTCTTTGGTTATGTTGCTAGCTAGCCAGCGACCACCAGGAGGTTGATTCTAGAAGATGTTTTTTAATTGCCCACCACACATACTCAAACAGTAGGCTACAACACAACTAATGTATATAGTAAATTCGTTAATTGGACCAAAAGGTTAAAAAACTATTTTTTACATGTGCCTACAACTGAGCGCTTGAACTTAACCACAATGTTAGCCTTACAGCTTTTATAGCTTCTTCATAGAATCTACTAAGGAATCTACCAGTTATGTTATTATTTTCATTTTATTTTCTTAACCTATGTAAAGCACACTTGTAATGCCTATTTGATGTTTTTATTTTAGTATTTGTTTTAAATATATTGTATTTTCATATTTTTCATTTTCTCCCATAAAGAACATTGAATTGCTTCCATGTATAATTTGTGCTATATACTTGCTTGCTAATGATTTTTCATCACTCACTGTCACTGCCTTTGGAGTCTATTCAATTTAAAGTTAACATAAAACTGTTGTTTTATTAATTTGAGTTGGTTTTTGAAAACATCTGTATTTAAAAAATGTTATTTGCTAGACTCATTGTTACTCATTTTCCTATTTTCCTGTTTGGACCATTGATGAGAAACTAAATGGGCACAACTATGTTAAAATCTGGTCTCATTAAGCTAGTGGAATTCACAGCAAACATTTAACAAAACCATTTTAAAGGCAAGGGTCCCTGATTGATTCTCGTACCTGTTTCTAGCTTACACAATTGGGATTTTACAAACTTTTGAGTTTAATGTGATCCTATTGTCTTGATAGAAGTGTTCACTCTGATTAAAAACCTCCATGAAATGCAGTAATTCCCATCAATGCAATCCGTGAATGACACGTATCGGCAAATTCTTTTCAGTCTTTGGGTCAGTGTGCAAATAGGCAGTCTCTAGCATCGACCCAGAGGGACGACCCTTCGGCAGGTATGTAGACTCTAAGGGGAAATTACGTTTGGTGTTCAATGAATAAGTAGGACCTTGAAGTGGAGCTACCTGAGTCATGCTGTATATTTGGTTTCAACAAATGTAATCACACACACGCACATTTTATCCCATGTTCATTAGCTACCATTATAACATCTGTGCTAAGCAAATACACACACACACAACCATTATTCACACATATCTCTGTGGGCGAGCTCCTAATGTAATATGCCCCCTGACTGGTTACTATTCAGCTAAACCCTGTTCACCGTATGCCTTAATACCTTTCCCTTTGGAAAAAAAGATGTTAAAACAAAAGCCTATCCATCGCTCTGCAATCAGTTTAATCTACCCCAATCCATTTATTTTATCTCACCTCTTTACCTATACATGCCATCTCCCCCTCTCTTCTCCCCCTTTCTGTCCTAATCCCTTCCTCTTCTCCCCCCTTCCCTCCATCAGTGCTTCAGATCAGGGTCGTAACCCTTGTTCCCTTCATTCTATTTCTTTCTTTGGAAAAACATAAATACAAGTTTTCTATTACATCAGCCTGATGAGGCCAGCGGCTGAGGCTAGATTACATTACCACAGAGAACCATAATGCTGGCCCATAGTGTGTGTGTGTGTCAGTTTGCTTGTGTCCATCAATCTGAACTGTGCTATGGAACTATGGTCTATAGCACCCTTTGCAAAGCTAAACTGTATGTAGTGTGTATGTGCATCATTTGTTTGGGAATGTCTGTGTCTGAAATCTAGCTTGCTACTACTTAAACTGTGTATTATGTTTTAAGGACAGATTAAGGACGACCCATTTCCTTGAGAGGCAGCATTAACTCTGGGGCTGCCTCCCGGTGAGGGTTTGGGAAGAATGGGTGCTGGGCATTCGCACCACAATACCGATTAGCCATCAATTAAAAGTAAATGATCCCATCTAATGTAAAATATGCCAGGTATATCAGGATTATGACGTTGGGACCCAAAGGCAGACAGGATCCAGGTAAGTGCGTTGTGTGTGTACACAGAATGTTCGTGGTCAAACACAGGCGTGGGTCGGCAACGGGGCTAGTGGGTGTGTATCAGACGATAGGCAGAGATGTGGTCGTGGGCAGGCGAAGGTCGGTAACGGGAACTCAAGAGACAAGCAAGGTACTGGGCTAGGAAACAAGGACTATGAAACGCTGGATACGCTGTACTGGACAAGACGATCTGGCACTGCCAGCTGGGGACACAGGGACTAAATACACTGAGGGTAATTGGAACTAGACAACACCTGGTGGGGGGGGGGGCGGAGACAAGGGAACAGGTGAAACCCATCAGGGCGAAACAAGGTATGTAATATATGGAATGCACTAAGATGCATTTTACAAAATCCACTTACTTATTACTTTATGAAAGCCTGAATTGACAAACACATATTTGTAAAAGACAAAAAATTCTATAACAGAAATGCTTATGGGTAGTCATTTTTAATATCATCCAAACCTAGATTATGGGACCTAGTGAATAACATATGTGACCATTTAACACCAATCTCAAATTCAGAAGTTATGCGGGATTTTGGAATCAGACTCTCGGCAAATCTACCATGCAAAGAAGAAACCATAAATAAACAAGATCCAGAAATGTTACAGCCCTCTGTGGGTCTAAGCTGATTTATGTTAGACTGAGGCATGAAAAAAGTCATTTTGTCTGACTAATCAAAATTTCGTTTTGGGGAATTATGGACACTACATCCCCTGGGTTGAAGTGGAGAGGCTCCATCTGGCTTGTTATCAGTGCACAGTGCAAAAGCCATCCGTGATGGTATGGGGGTGCATTAGTGTGCATGGCATATGTGACTTGCACATCTGTGAAGGCACCACTCATTTTTACCAATATATGCAGGTTTTGGAGCAACATGTGCTGCCATCCTGATGACATTTCTTTCAGGGAAGGTCTTGCTAATTTTAGCAAGACAATGCCAAGCCACATTCTGCATGTATCACAACAGCATGACTCCATAGCTAAAGTCTTGGTGCTAAACGGGCCAGCATGCATTCCAGATTTGTCACTCATTGAAAACATTTGGCACATTATGAAATGAAAAATACGACAAAGTAGACACCAAATTGTTTATCAGCTGTAAACATATATCAAGCAAGAATGGTAAAACATTTCACTTTCAAATCCTCTGCAATTGGTCTCCTCGGTTCCCAAACGCTTACAGTGTATTGTGAAAAGAAGAGGTAATGCAACACAGAGATAAACATTCCCCTGTCCCAAATGTTTTTTAAACGTGTTACTGGCATCACATATTTTTTTTTTCTTCTCTGTTTCAAATTTGGATATTATGATGTCTATGTACTCCATCTTATTCAATTGTTCATAATGTGGATTAGCCTTGATTTTATCAAAGAAAATAAAAAGATAACCACAAATACATCCGCTATACGTTTGCCACTTCACATATAACACATGTCTGTGGTCTCTTCATTTCTGCCTCCTCGGCTTTTGTTTTGGTTTTGTTAGCAACAGAGTATCCAAGCAGTTACTCTATTTTGAACAGACTTCCAACTAAGGAATTACAAGTCAGAAACTCAGTCTGAGCTTGTTTCATTTGTGTCTTCCAGTTGTGTCAAACATGCCATTCATAACATTTCGGCAGTAGCATATTGCATTCTTAATTTCACTATTACAGCACAAGCTAAGTAGTGAGCCTATGGAGGCTCTGTAAAACAGTATATGACATTAATAACAAGGAGTGTTGAACCTGGTTGCAAACCTTTACCTGTGTTTTGGTCCTGTGGTTGAGTAGCACAGTAAATGCAGAGGACATGCAAAGTCCAAAAGAACAACAGGGAGGCAAACAAAATGTCTAGTGATGATTTATATCTCCAGTGTGTGTACGTTGTATTTCTTTTTAATAACAGCTGGTTAAAAACGACCAATGTGTGTGGGGGGGGGGGGGGG
>JACXGK010003037.1:11406-37458 GCA_016801125.1 Novumbra hubbsi | reverse complement strand
CACATACTCAAATAGCTTACTATTTAGGGAGTTTGTATGATTTATTTGATACTGTCAGTGTTATAGTTTTTTACTTAATTGCGAGATGGAAATTAACATATTGAAAAGAGCAAAGGACGTTGGTGTGTTTCAACTACCTTTCTTTATGTTCTTTTAGGTTATATTTTTGTGTGTGCTTGTCAATAAAATAAATGCAGACTGACACGCAAACGGAGCCATCAAGTGCCTCTGATCCGAGAGCTGCAAAAAATCATAATTGCTGAAATTAAATTGTTCTGGATACAAATGTCTGCTGAAATTATTGATATCACTGATGGGTAGAAATGACAGGTCGCTCAACAGACGAGTTTGGTACATGGGAATATCAAGGCATGGGTACAGACAGATGGTGAGCAGGAGAGTCTGATTGTTCAACATTAAAGGGGTTCGGCACAGGGGAATACCAGATTGCCACTGGGAGTAATTCAAGGAAAATGTCTGCAGAGCACAAATCTTAGGGTGACAAAAATATTGTGGAAAACACTTGATTAAATCCATTTTGATTTTGCATAGTAACACAAAAGTGTCGTGGCTTCCAAAAGAACGTACCCCTTTGCACCTGCTGAATCAGTGTTGCACCAACGCCCCCAAAGAAAACTGTCAGCTTCCGGAATCTTCTGGGTGCAGCTAGCAAGGCCAGCCCTGGCCCGCCTCCTAGTGGGATCTCGTCAACAAGCTCAGGACCAAAGAAAGAGAATGGAGATGCTATTCTGCATGAGTCCGGCAGTGGAATAGTTTTGTTTAACAACATTTAAACATTTAAAATTTTTACTCATCAAAATAGCCAGCTTTTGTAAACATAATAGATGAAGACACACGTGGCCGTTGTTCTACATTGGGAATCTAATATTTCTAGGAAAGTTCTTCCCAACACTGTTGCGAAAGTTCCTACAAATGTGTTGCACTTCTAGGTTGCTTTGCTCTCACCCTTCTGCCCCAGTTCACCCCAAACCAGCTTGATGGGGTATAAATCCAAAGACTGTGCTGGCCATTCCATGCTTTGAAGATAACCATCTTGTTCTTTTCCTCCAAGGTAGTTCTGACATAGCCTGAGGCATGTTTTGGGTCTTCAACCCTAACCCCGACTAGATGTACACCACGGGGTATTACATGGCAAAACCCTGTGGTAGCTGTTTTGTTTCAGGGTCATCGACCTCTGTAAGAGGAAGCCGGTCGGATGTCGTTGATGTGTTCTGATGCAAACACTTAGAGAGGACCCTGTTAAGAGTGGGTTGCTAATTTGGCTGTTAGGAGCAAGCCTATTTTCCGATGGGGTCCTGAGATACAAAGCCCTTGTGCCAAACCTAAACATGTACGGCGGCATAGCAAAGGTAGGACATGGAGAAAATGTGTTGTTATTATTCCCCAAGGCGTTAAATATACTTGACAAAAGAACAAATGAGAGCTGTCAACAAACCCTCGAATCGCTTCCTGCTGGCTCACAAGGTTCGGGCAGCAAAAGGCTGTGACGTTCACAATGAGTATTTGCTTAACCTGAGCATGTGTACTTCACATTGTAAGCCTACAGAAGCAGTCCTGCCAGCGAGGTACTCCTCGACGTCTGCTGTCATGGGCTGCCTAGCGGTGTACAGAAGGCTCTTTATGTATCCTTGACTGTCCATGTGCTGAGCTAGTTTGTAATGGTTTATTGTATTTTTCATTTGTGGATTGCGTGTGCGTGTCTGTAAATAACATTTGATTATGGCTGTAATTAAATTGCAAAGAAGCTGTAAGAGAAAGTGTCAATCCAAGTCGGTCTTAACACCACTGCAACGTTAAGCAATAAAGACATGGTCACGGTTACTTAAACCACTCCAAAGGAGCCGGCCCTTAGTAACAGCTGGGACATAGGGTCCATTTGGCACAGAACCCTCACGTAATTTCTTTAACAATCAGTCAGATGGATGGATGGACCTATTTAAGTAGCAAACACAAGACAGAAGCCAAAAAACAAAACAAATAGCACCACAAAAAACGATTTCTATTTTCAGACAGAAAGCACTCATTTGGTTCTGATGAAGGCCTAGTTTCAATCTGGACCGCCAAAGATTTTCTATTGTGCTGTGGTAAACGTGGACACATTGCCTATAACGTTCAATGGTCAATATAATAGAATATAATACGTGTTGCCAGCTAAGCCATCAGATTATATTGCATTTGAACAAATGTTGTAACTAAGGGACTTACAAATAAATAATGTATTCTCATTGTCATGGTTGGAGTGATTCTAACCAATAACATTAGATTTTTTGTCAGATGTCAAATCCCAAGATCCTTTAACCCACTTTACCTCCAACCCAACAGCAACTTCTTGCTTGACCTACAAAGGTATGTCAATTTCACTTAAACGTTTTGAATATAACGAAACTATTGAGGCTTTGAGGGAAGTTTACTCCCATTTGGCAAGTGTGGCTTGCAGTAATAGGTGACATGGTTAAAGGGCCCTGACCAGGAAACGAGCGTTGCCTCACCCATCCCATCGTTAAACTGGTTGCTCAGTACAACACTGATTTAGTTCAATTGAATGTTTCAGAATGTAAAAAAGAGAGGGGCGATCACTGTGAACGCAAATGTAATTTTCTTTCTCAAAGGGTTTCATCAAGCAATCACAGAGAACAGTTGGCATTTGAAAGAATGACACTATTATTTGATTGTTATTATTCCCTGTAAGGAGATGACAGTTATTGCATTGTTGTGCTTTAATTAACGTCGATTCCAATAGCTTTTTGTAAATTAGGATCCATAGTCAAGACTCATTTTCAATTATCTATTCTTAATTCCCTGTCACATGACATAAACCCACCCAACCCAACACACAACACATTATATAGACCCAAAACATACAACATTATATATACCCACCCAACACACAACACATTATATAGACCCAACCCAACACACAACACATTATATAGACACAACCCACACACAGCACATTACAGGCCCACCCAAAATACTCCAAATTATGTAGAACTACACACCCGAAATACAACCCATATTCTAGACCCACACACACCCAAAATACTACACTTCATGTATCCCCACACACACCCAACATTCTACACATAATATTGACCCACACACTCCCAACATACTACACATATTCTAAACCCACGCACACCAAACATACTAGACATGCTATGCATAATATATACCCAAAATACAACATATTATAAATAATACCATGCTACACATTATATATACCCAAAATACAACATATTGTAAATAATACCATGCTACACATTATATATGCCCAACATACTATGCATTATGTATTACCAAAATACAACATATTGTAAATAATACCATGCTACACATTATATATACCCAACATATTACGCATTATATATATATATATTATGTACCCAAAATACAACATATTGTACATTATGTAGACCTAAACACCCAACATAATACACATTATATAAACACAACTTACTAAACATTATAATGACACCTTCCAGCATGCACGTGTTTGTCTGTGTTTTTAGTATTAACCAACTTCCTGAGTGTTGAATGTTTCAGGATTATTATTTGTATATATGAAAGAATTGAAACAATTAAAGCTTCTAATATTAAATCAGCTTCTTGCAAAGTATTTCAGCTCTGGAAGTCTCCCCTATTTGTTCTGAGTAGGGAGGATTTGATCGCTCTATCAACTGATTGAAAACCCTCCCGTTGCCTGTTATTAATGAATATCCAAATGCCAATAATGAATAACTTTAATCTCTCACCATTTTTTATTGTCTGAGCTCCCCTTCACTGACGTTTAGAAAATGTATTGTTACAAAAATGTTGCAGATGAGTAATAGGCCAATAAAATCACACAGAATGTAATCAATATCGTTTGGGAATGACAAGGTGCTCAGCTACAGCTCACTTCTCTTCATAGCTTTTGGATAAAAGAGAATATTAACCAAGCTCCAACACGCGACCACGCGCTCCCCTCTGTTGTAATGGCTCCTCGCTGCTCCAGTAATATGGCCCCCCCCTGACACACGCGTGAACAAAGAAACAATAATGTTTATGTTGGAGATCCTGACACGCACTTTACCTCTATTTCCTTTTCACCCTCTTGTCTGAAATATCCCCCCCCCCCCACACACACACACGTTTCTCCTCCCACCTCTTAACCCAGCTACGGCTGCCTCGCCTCTGCCATGCCCTACTCCGCCTTGCTTCCCTCTTCTGCCTTGCCGCTCGGAGTATTCCCTCCTCCGCCTCGCCTCCCTCTTCTGCCTTGCCCCTTGCCCCTTGGAGTATTCCCTCATCTGCCTCGCCTCCCACTTCAGCCTCCATGTAACTCATGCCCTCTCCGCTCCCCTCTGATACAGCATCTTCTCCGAGCCTCCCCAGTCCCTTCCTCCTTCCCGCTCTGATGTTCCCGCATTTGATCAGGGCTGACAATGATATTCCAGTCACAAGGCCTTGGGTTAGGGTGTCAGAGAGAGGAAGAGAAGAAAGGCGCGCGGTAGATGGGTGGGAGGGTGCCAGAGAGAGGAAGAGAAGGAGGTGTGTCATAGGTGGGTGGGAGAGTGGCAGAGAGCGGGAGAAAAGAAAGGTGTGTGGTAGATGGGTGGGAGGGGTGGCAGAGAGAAGGAGAGAAGAAAGGTGTGTAGTAGATGGGTGGGAGGGTGGCAGAGAGAGGGAGAGAAGAAAGGTGTGTGGTAGATGGGTGGGAGGGTGGCAGAGAGAGGGAGAGAAGAAAGGTGTGTGGTAGATGGGTGGGGGGGTGGCAGAGAGAGGGAGAGAAGAAAGGTGTGTGGTAGATGGGTGGGAGTGTGGCAGAGAGAGGGAGAGAAGAAAGGTGTGTGGTAGATGGGTGGGGGGGTGGCTGAGAGAGGGAGAGAAGAAAGGCGTTTGGTAGATGGGTGGGAGGGGTGGCACCGTAGGCAAACACTGGGATCGCCCTCCGATGCCACAAAACATTCAGCTGCCTTCCCTCTGTCATTACCACAGGCCTTCGACCCGCTGACAACCCAGCTGCTGGGGGCGTGTGCACGCGTGTTTGAAAGTCAAATTATGGGGTTTGAAAGAGGAGTGAGGCACTATGGGAAAATAATGGGAAATCTTTTTTAGTGTTTGGCGACGGTTATGTGCATGTTTGCAGACCCGGTTAGCCATAAGTACAATTTCCTGGCGAATGTTGCATTGTGCAAAGGAAGGAAACATCCTCTGGCAAACAAGAGAACTACTAAACACCACCCTTTCAACAATTTCAATCATGTGTATCATAGCAAAAAAATAAATTTTCTATGGATTCATCCTAAAGCCAATATTTACTCTGAACTTGAAATCCAACACAAACTGTTTACCATCCACATACAGGTTTAAAATCGCTGTAACAGTTCAAGTTGCGCTCATATATTTGTCCCGGAAAATATGCCCACAACAAATAAACATATTTGTGAAAACTTGTAAAGTATGTTTCAAAATTGTTTTATTAGACACACCAGAATACATAATAAAATGTATTATGGTGTTAACATTGTTACATTGAATGTGTTTACATTTATTTAATTTATTTTTTTTACAAATAAATACGTTTTTGTATAAACAACACCCTCCCCACATCCTTAGTCACATCACCCCCTCCTCACAACCCTCCCCACATCCTTAGTCACATCACCCCCTCCTCACAACCCTCCCCACATCCTTAGTCACATCACCCGCTCCCCACATCCTTAGTCACATCACCCGCTCCTCACATCCTAAGTCATATCACCCCCTCCTCACAACCCTCAGCCCACATTCTTAGTCACATCACAACCCTCCCCTCATCCTTAGTCACATCACCCGCTCCTCACATCCTTAGTTACATCACCCCCTCCTCACAACCCTCCCCTCATCCTTAGTCACATCACCCGCTCCTCACATCCTTAGTCACATCACCCCCTCCTCACAACCCTCCCCTCATCCTTAGTCACATCACCCGCTCCCCACATCCTTAGTCACATCACCCGCTCCCCACATCCTTAGTCACATCACCCGCTCCACACATCCTTAGTCACATCACCCCCTCCTCACAACCAACCCATCATCCTTAGTCACATCACCCCCCCCCCACATCCTTCCCTCCCTTTCAACCCCCTTCCCCAAAAAACAATCATTTTCCACAAAAAGCTGATTTATCTCATATTTCAAACCCAAAATCTGTTTACATCCTTGTTAGTAAACATGTTTCCTTTGCCAAGATAATCAGTCTACTCGACAGGTGTGGCATATCAACAAGCAGATTAAACAGCATGATCACCACACAGAGGCAACAACACAAGTCCACTTTGAAATGGGGTTTCCTCACAAAACAAAACATGAACTAGTTCATTTGACTCAAGCAGTCAAGGGCTTGATAATTAGTTGACAAGTGTTTTCAGGTGTGCTAGCTCTGGAATACATTAAATACATGGAATGACGGGTTCCATAGGTGAAGTTTGAGAACTACTGCCCTAGATGACTCCGTTGTTCAGGTTCCCAGCAATTGGTCAAGGAATACCAGTAACTGTATATTTATTTCAGTGCCATCATTGGTTTAGAACATTTTGCAAAGGTATTGTTCCAAGATGATCCAAGTATTTTTACAGAGCTCAGTTTAGTCCTCTTCCAATAGACAAGCTTTATCTGACAGATATCTTGAAAACAGAGCAAGGACATTCTTAAGGAAGATGGTGATTATCTAGAAACGGTTATGTACAAGATATTTTTTTATATGTTTTCAACACGTTTTGTCAATACTTATTATCTCTTACATACATTTTTGTATTGTGTTTCTCCGCCCTCCATTTGTATTTAAATCATGTGACCAGGGGTCACTGTTTGACTCAGCGGTGGTGAGGTACAGCATGTTGTGTTTATGGACGGGGCTTTGACTTTATAATGTTCAGTCTTTGCATTCGTTATCCGATTCTCTTGCGGTGTGAAAGGTGGTGTGCCATCTTACTTACTATATTATTCATGAATGAGAAAATGAATTTCTCCTTGAATTGGTTTCCACTGTTCCCTTGCTTCCCTTTGATTTACATTTCACTCTAGCTTCACCCATTACCCAATTCTATAATAGCCGAAAAATATATAGAAAAAACCGAGACGCAGAGACCAGTGACTAAGAGAATGAAAAAGCATGAGTGAGGGAGAAAATGGGGGTGGGGCTTAAAGTGATAGAGGGGGAAATAAATGGAAAGAGTGATGGAGAGAAGGACGGAAGAAATAACAAACAGTCTCCAGCTGTTCTGCCGCCGTGTTGAGGAACCTCCGTCAGATGCATCGATTGTGAGAGACAACAATGCTCAGACAGAGAGCGGCTAATCTTAGCACCGTCACCCCAGTTGTCTGGCCCGGGTCGGCACTGAGTCAGCAGGGACTCTTTGGGAAAAGGTGTAACACATTTTCACACACATCAGCCTGGACCAGTAAAAATGAAGAGATGGGCCTTCATGCTGTACTTGTGGCACAGTCATATACATTGTAAGAAGCACCACCACACCACAGGATTCTGTCCCAGCTTGGTATCACAGCTGGTTGTGACTGGGAGGCTCCAATGACGGATGCTCATTAGCATCAGCCCAGGCTAAGGAGGCTTAGCATTTCTTGCCAAGGCGTGCTCTCTTCGGGAGGGTCGGGCCGCTACGAGCAAACTGATGGTGCTCCTTCAAAGGTGCATGCCCTCCCACTCTGATTCTACTGACTTCCTGATTGAGCAAGGAGTTGGAAAAAATACGGAATGTTTTGGTGGTGTATCTCTTAGAAGAGAGGCGTGCCCTAATCTTCGACTCTACCGGACCCTTGGTTGGTGAGATAAAACACGGTTGTAACTATTTATTAAACATGGCAACATTTGTAGAACAAATAGGTAATGTCGACTCTAGATTGTCATTATTCATACATTCATAAAGGGTTTATTACAACTATATAACATTTGTCATTAAATACAAATTTTAAAAACACAATCTGCATGAATGTACGCCATATTTTATTACACACTACATAGGTGTCTACTTACCAGAGGATCCAAACAGAGTCATAAACATCTTACAGATCAATATACTGTAGAATCACCTCATAGTCCTGTAGCATATAATGGACCCAATCAAATATTTATGTATTTGGTGCTGTATATTATTACCTGCTTTAAATGGGTTTGAACTTGAATAAGTGCAAGATTGTATCTTCAATGCCTATGGTGTGCATCGACTGGTACTAGCTGTGATATCATTGACCAAAATGTTGTGTAAATGACACAATGTTGCTGTGAAATACAATAAACTGCTAAACTCATGGCAAAATCCTTTAAATAATTGAGCTACAAAGGCTACCGCATAAATTAGCTTCTACAGTCACCAGCTACCTCCCACGAAAAGGTTAGGGTTAGGGTTAAAAAGGTAATACAAACACGTTTAAAATAGCATGGTGGTACTATGAAGCCAGAAAACATTTATTCAGGGTCAAAATGTACAATGTCTAAATATCATTATTTTGTTATTATTAAGAAGGTCATCCGAAAGGGAGTTCACAAGATGGAAACATGGTAGGTAAGGGATAATACTTGGATAGGGACGTCTTGGCTCTCCCTGTCCAAAACATGCTTGTACCTAGTTTTTCTGTTTACCAGCATTTCCGATTAATTGAACTTTAGAATGGACCAGAATTCACCCTTTGTGTTATTTGCAAAAAAGCCCCTGACAAAATCTTTAACATGGATCTGAAGTGACATCTACTGTACACCAGGCTGGGAAACGCACCCCATTCACCCAATCCCTTGAACGCACCCCTAACTGCAGATCCAAATCACCTGAGTACTAATCAGTTAATGCCACTCACCTGTGTTCTCCCTCTTCTCCTGACAGCCTCTATTCAAGCCTGGCCCTTCACACCTTGTCCTTGTGAGGAATTGTTGGTGTGATTTGCAACTCTACTAAGCCTGCCTGTCCAGTTTATTCCCCTCATTTTAGATAAGTATGAAGTGTCCCTCTCTGGATCCCCGCCTGACCACCTCTCTGGATCATCCCCTGTCTGTACTTCTTGACTACCTTGATACCCGGTTACCAACCCTCTGCATGCCCTTCAACTTTGTGCTTGCCTGTCCCGTGGTATATCATTTTGCCTTCCAAAAACAACTCCTGCACTCTGCGCTTGAATCTTGCCCCCCCTCTCTGCGTGCATTCATTACACCTTAATTCATAAAGAAAACAAAGTTGCCTACTTCTCGCGTCCTCTCGTGATTTGCTTATTAAAACCCATTTGGGGGGAGGTGGGAGTGGAAGGGAGGTTAAGAGTTTACAATCATGTCACTCGGTTACTTCTTTCTTGAATTTGCTTCTCCTGGCTTGAGTGCTGTTTGTTGCTGGCATATTTAGTGACATAGCACTGGATGTGGGGGAAACCAGGGCTAAGACACCAGGCTAGGTCTGTCATGATAGTAACTCAGTTGGTCCAGGCACTTTGTTGTCCAAAGTATAATGGTTTAGCTGGATCCTTTATTACAATTAGTTGTCAAGCATAACATTTGACTGTATTTTGGTATCTGTCGATGTTTTGTATTTTGAATTGTGGCAAAATAGTTTGGGACACAAATTCTGGCGGTTGCAGGCCCATCCCTTATCTCCTCATTTTTATAATAGCATACAATGTACAAGCCCTGAATATGCATCACATTGTTCTTGAATGCAACCGCAACTAAGGATAATTAGTGGGTGTAGCATATCAGCTCAATGGGCCAATGCTTATCAAAACAGGATGAATTCATACATTTTTAGCAAAGTGTAAAAATAAAAAGAGTGCATTCCTTCCATCGTGAAATATTCTGATGTAAACCTTTTCGTAAAGCTAATGCAAGTCAACTGTCCCAAATCCATTGGGAGTTGTTGAGATGAAGCAGAGCCTTAATGAAGAAATGCATACCTCCGCTGTAAAGCCTCTCCAGTATATGGAAGGAACTATGCTCTAATGGCAATTGCTCTGCTTAGCGTTACATATTCCAGGCCGCAGAAAGAACATGTTGCGTATGCAAACCAAGTTCTTCCGTGCGAGAAAGATTTGTTGTTATAAAATCCCATACTTCAATGGCATATTGTGCATACAGACGAACACAGACACAATGGAATCTAAACAGCTGATTCATTACTTTGTTAGCTAGCCGCAACACTCTTTGTTAATTAGCTTTAACTAGAGATGTTATAGTTAAAACATGGCATGAGCCAATGCGTGCTCTAGCCGTTTGGGGACCCTAAGCCAAATTAGATTTGGGGCCTGTTAAGTATGGACACTGTGTTTACAGTGCTGCATTAATAGTTACAGCACCACACAGCTCAACTGGGCAGTTTAGTTATGCCTGATGTACGATTGATTCGTTATGTAACATGCCAATAAGTGAGTAAATCAGATAGCATTGTTGGCTACAAACCACGGCCTCCTTATGTCAAACAAAATAGGGCCGTCACTCTCCTGGCGGTTGGGGGCCCCTAGCCGCCACTGCCCTAGGAAGAGCTGACCAACGACTGGCATTGTTTTAGCTAGCTATCGATGTTAAATGACAGGTTACACTGTCTGACACAAAGACTGGCATTGTTTTAGCTAGCTATCGATGTTAAATGACAGGCTACACTGTCTGACACAAAGACTGACTATGAAATTATATACATACATTGTCCATCACATGTTCTAGTTCAAGTATCTGCTATTTACTTTCTGTCTCACGCGCGATCAGGATTCAAACCTGTTCTCACAATCACATAGCCAACTTCAAGCAATGACTTTACCACTGCACCATTCAGGTGCCCCACCATTTTCTACAGTTTCCTACACCACCACAGTGCGACACTGATGCTCAATTCACTATTTAAGCAGCACAACAAGTAGCAAGCATGCTAGCTAGCTCGCAAGGGCACAGTTCATGTAGTAATTTACCCAGAATCATTCCTGGAGTGTTTTAACAATTGGCAGCAAAAGGAAATGTGTGTAAAATGTTTGTTGAGGAAACTGACAATCGTAATGCAGCTGGTTGTCTTGTACTTGAATCAGCATCAAACATTTTTACAGTGCACTCTAACATCTCTCTAACTCAAACTCTCTCTAACGCACTCCTTCTCTCCTGCGTTCTCTTTATCATTTGAACTCCCCAGGGTGCAAAGACGTACTGTTCCCCGATGCCATCACACAGAGAAAGGAGCAGCAATCAGAACTAATTTTCCTCCCTCCAAAACCCCCACAATTACAGAAAAGCAATTAATTCTTTGCCAACCCTCCTCTGTGAAGCACTGAGGCCCAGGAGAAACAAGCCACACGTCGAATTTGCATCCGTCATCTCACTTCCTTCGCCTTTTCTCTCTCTTACTCTTTACAGAAGTGAGAGGAAAACTAATTTGCCGGAGGGATGGGCTTCATCTCCATGCAGCGGAGAACATGAACAAGCCCAAGAAGGAAGGAGTTGTGGTGTTCTACCATGCTCACTGGACAGGAATGCAGTCTATTAGGAGGTGAGTGAGTAGAACGATGCACTTTTCATAATTTAGTGCAGCGACACCAAACTAACATATAGATTAGAATGCCTTACTCCGTGCCCGGGTGTCTGGCAAGCTCCTGCTTGCAGTCAAGGTGACGCGATTCTGTACGTGCATCGGTGGGGTGTGTGTGGGCATGGGCACGGAACATAAAGCATTGTTTATGGGTACAGACAAGCTGGGCGAGTGTGTTATCTTCCCCACCGCCGGAAGATTTGACACACACACACATTCCATGAACCCCGCTGAATCCAACAGGGCAAAACAGGCAGCCGCTCGAAGTATTTACACGACAGCTGCTTTATTGGGATTTCACTGTCATTTTATGGAGGAGGGTGGGAGGATTTTTGGGGACAAATGAGAGTTGTTGTAGTAAATATAAACACATCTAAAAACGGAGAAATGAGAATGGAAGCAAACACTGATTACACGTGGAGCCATTTGGGAATTAACTCAGAGGGGAGATACACTTGCAGAGGTTCCCTACCTACTGAAACCTGGAGCCCCCCCCGCCACCCCATCCCCTGACAGACAGGTTATTGTGCCTCAGACTGGGTGTGCAGGCTGGTCCACCATGGGCTGTTTATAACCCTTGAATTAAATTCAAAGTCAATTTGGAGCCCATTATGGCACCCCACTGGGGCCGACTTACCAAATGAGGACTATCTACTTGACTGAGTTCTTAATTAAAAGCACATCACCCACCTGTGTGAATCAGGGCGTAGCAATGAATGTGACAGTGCCATCACACACACAGACACGTTACAACACACGCACAGGTACACAAACACACAGACACACACAGCCTTAACTGTCCTCAAGGGCACTGTGGCTGTACCCCTTGTAGACGCTCTCCTCCTCTGTCTTTATCCGTAGTGTGTGACAAGGATTGTTGGGTGGCAAGTGTTTTTATCTTTCCAATAGGGTGTTTTTATCATGCTGGCTGTGTTTAATGCCTCACTGTAGGATTTTAAATGGCTGGTGATTTGGTTGATACAGTCGCTCAGTGAGATCAGGCCACATTCTGGACATTTTGCTCTAAAAGAGATGGATAGGGGAAAGAGCATGATGAAGAAGGGCTTGGGGAGAAGGGGGATGAAGGGAGAATAGATGTAGTAATGTTGTCAGGCCTACTCTATATCCTCAGTAATCACAGTCGTAAAACTTGATAATTACACCAATCTGCTTTTGCTGCTGCTGATGTTGGTGCCAACTCCAGACAGATTACTTTTTAAGCTTTTTACTTTTTAGATTACCACAATTTTCAAACATAATTTTCTGTGAATGTTCAGACGAGGGAGAAGGAGTCTGATGCATTCTTTTCCACTTTGCTTTTGAAAAAACAAAACCAGGAAACACCAACTTTTTTTGTGGAACTCGCTAGTTAGCAAGATTAATGGAGGTTGTTATGAATTATTTAATTTTGCATGTGGCTAGTTTGCATCATAAACCTTCAAATAGAGTTTACGTTGTTAAAGAAACTCAAAGTTTCTGTTCAGAAGAAGAATTTGTCAATTTGACATTGAATGTTAGCTACCTAACATAAGCTACTGTGACATTAGCTAACATTAGTTGATGGTTGGCTTTGGCGACAGGGCCTTATAAAAGGTTGTTTGGAGGCTCTGAATTGAGCATTCAACTTGATTAATTGCATGTGGGAGGCGATGAAAATGTTGTCTAAAGTGTCTTATCACCACAAAAGAAGGCAAATAATAAGTGGTGCAACCGTTTGCTGTCATTTTCATGAAACCTTTTTAGATGCAGTATAACTAATTTGTTGTCGTAGTTCCAAACCCCAATAGTGTAATCTAGACAAACTAAAATGAGCCCGTTTAATATAATTAACCCTTGTTAAATATTCCCATGGATCATTTTCAACATGGGGAGGTGTTTTGTTGTTTCTCTTTTACTGTAAGAGTAAAATAGCTATTTTGTAATCATGTAGTGAAACATGAAAAGTGGGTAACAGACAGACACTGTATAGATATTATGTTTAATATGTTACTACTACCACCTCATATAAACCTAGACCCCCTTCCTGATGGGGTCTCAGGGTATGTCGACCTGACACCCAAGGGTTAACAAACATCCTGGAGGCTTAACAAATCAGGGTTTCAGGAATGAAAGCCTGTGTCACATCTTAACTTACATTCTTATGTTTCCCAGACAGGATGTATAAGTGGGTAATAACTGGCTGTGTTATGATATGTTTCACATGTGTGGTTCAGTGTGTTGGTCATGACTCTCCCAATACCCAAGTTGAATGTTACATTTCCACACAGGACAAGAACAGAAATGTTTGCTCCTACAAAAAGGCAGTAACTAGCCTGGCAGTAGGGAGCTTTGGGCCAGGAACCGAATCCTAGAGTTGACCAGATGAAAACAGTCCGTCTATCTGCCATATAGAAAGTGTTTAACCCTGTATTGCTTTCCGGGTGCCTAATGATGGACCACTGAATCTCTCAAAATCAGACTTAGTTGAAACGTGTGTGCATTTGACAACTAATGAAAAGTCATCCTTAAACCTTTATTGTTTGTTTGTTAGGCTGAGGATTCAGGGACAGTATAGGCCTATATTCTGCTGTTGTAGTTAACTGGTTATAGTATGTCAACATCTGCATTATACTGCCCAACTGTGTGTTATAGGTTCATTCTGGATATGAAGATAAAGGTTATGAGGATGATATATTTAGTTTTGTTTAATGACAAATATACATTTCTCGATGTAGATCCAGTAAAAACTGTCCCAACTGTTTAATTGTCCTTTTCCAGTTTAAAGCATGCCAGCTATACAGAAACATGTTACTGTGAAAGAACTGTTCCAATACAAAAGAGAACAAAAAATGACCATCCACTGGTATCGGGGGCCCCTTTGGATACCATGGCAATGCGCCCATACACATTTAAATCCAACTGTTGTCAGTTTCTTTATTACCAACAGGTGATGACTAACAGTGAAAAGCACTTTTCCAAGATACAGACAAACAAAGAATGTAGAATACAAAAATACAAAAGACAAGATACATGAACACTCGGATATGAATAGCAAAGTATACATATGCAATAGTATGAATGACAACAACTTGGGCATGTACAGGAAGTGCTATTACTGAGTTGGCGTGCAGGGGTATGTGATAATGTAGGTTAATATGCAGACGGGTAGGAATAGTATCGGTTGAACATCAGCAGCAGCTAATTACATTCTATCAAACCACCTTACAGGTCAGTTGGTCTCTGCACTAGATCAGGCACCCCAGAAGATGATGTTTGACTGTAAGGTGGATCATGTGAAAGAACGAAAAAAAGAGCTTGGAGGGACTCATGATTCCCTCCCCCCACCCACGCACGAGGTATGCCACACATGCACTGAAGTAAATTGTTCTACAAAGTCCCCAAGGGTGAGACAGAGATTCACTTTTCCATTGAACTTGACCCACCTAGATCTGCAGGTGTAAAGTATAGATTACAAGGAGTGCTTGATAAGCAGCATCCAGTATGACCTTTTCTTTCATCTCTTTCCCTGATGATGCACACTAGTTCACAATGTAGACACCATAGCAAGCAATATAACTGTCTTTCTTTACACTAGTTGAGTATCTGGAGCATTAGCATTTGTGGGTTTGATTTCAGGCTCAAAATGGCCAGATACAAATAACTTTCTTTTGAAATCTGTTATGAGAAATGATGGCTATTCCATGCAAGGAATTGCTAAGAAACTAAAGATCTCATACAACAGTGTGTACTACTCCCTTCACAGAACAATGCAAACTCTGGGATGCTGGCCTTGTAGGCAGAGTTGCAAAGAAAACACCACATCTCTGACTGGCTAATATAAAGAATGTCAAGGCCCCAGGCTAGTTCGGTCAGTTTTTCCGTTTCCCTGTTGTTTTTCCATAAGGTACCAACTCCGGACAGTATACCATTTCACATAATCCACCCCACTTGCCTATTGCGCACACCTGCCACATATCCCCTTATCAGCATCCAGCAATTTGACTTTTCCCTGAGTCTTTGCCATATCCATGCCGCTCTTTGTCACATTTGTGTCCCACGTCTGAAATAGGGAACGTGCCTTTTGGACACTATTGATTATTGTCGGTTTCCTGCTAGTGGCAGTATCTGTTGGTTTTGTCCTAGTTTGTTTAGTCTAGTCGACACCTGTGCTTCCATACATTTTCGGGCCCCTGCCCGGTCTTCCCAAGTATCTTGCTTTCTTCTTGGACAGTTTCCTGCCTCCCCCTCTCCTGTTACTCACTGTGTCGCGCGTTTTGGTCCCTCCGTGTGATACCTGGCAGGCCCGGCCGGACAGATTGATCTGGCCAGCTATGGACCCAGCAGACATGAAGCCGATACGTCAGGCTCTTGGCCAACAAGGTGCCGTCCTCACCAGATACAAGGAGCTCCTCCCTCACTGGCCCCCTGTCAGTCCTGGAGAGGCTTCAGCCAAGCCCCCAACCTCGAGCCTGCCTTTCCACCGTGAGCTTCATGTTGCTGCCCCCATGACGCTTTTCAATTTCCCACCGTGTTTTTAGGCCCTGCCCTCCCAACATTTTGAGACTCAGTAGAGAGACATTGGGTTTAGGGCTAGCGCACACAGGTGTGTGTGATAGAAGGAAAGTCACAACCAGACAGTGAGAACGTGCACGTTTTGAATTATGTAGGTATTGGCATAGGGAGAGTGAATTTATTCAAGAAAGTTAATTGTGCGTTTATTCAAATGAGGTGCTGGTGTGTGTCTACTGTTGTGCAGTGGCTGGGAAACTTTTCATGTGGCAAAGCACTGAGTTCTCGCTAATACCTGGATGATGGAGACTCCGCCATGAAACACAGAAGAGAATGTATTTCTCATGGTTCACAGAGGAGTCAAAAACAGAAGGATGCATCGAAATGAGATGATTTGGAGCGACAGGAGAAAGAGCACACAAAGCGCACCACTGTGCTCACGGCTGGGTGTAGAAAGGACTTCATGGCTACAGGAGTATGACTTTTTTGGATACCCATTATATTCACTTGCAGTTAAACACACACGATACACACACATGGTCCACCAGAAAACATGAGACTTTGGCCTCGTGATTTCAAATGGAGAATAACAATGGGCGGAAAGACAGGGAGGTTAGCTCTTGGAGAGAGAATTGGAATTGAATAGAAGGAGGCGGCAGCATTACAATAACAACGTGGTCATTTGGTGTGCCAGTCATTAAAACAGATGAGGGGCTCTTTGGAGTGGACCAATGGCTGACTGTAAGAGCTCTCTCTCTGTAATGAGGGGACATTAGTACTACCCAACTCCTGACTGATCAAGACGTGTGTGTGTGTGTGTGTTTTTGTGTGTGTGGATTTGTGTGTCTAAATCAACCATTATATCCAGAGTAAAGGGTCAGAGAATGAGAAAAGAATGATGATGAAATTAGTGAGGAAATAAATGGAGACGTAGGGAGGTAAGGGAAAAACAACCCACCCAATCTCCAAATGAAACGCCACCCTGTCATGACTTGACGTTTTAATTATGCCTTGGGGTGGCATATCGTAACTGTCAGGCCTTTCGCCATCGCTTGACGTTTCAATTACTCCTTGTGGTGCCACATCTTATCTGTCAGTCAAACTCTGCAAAAGTGAAACCAAAATAAAAAAATTGAAAGTTTAGGCATAAAATCTAAATGGTTAGGTTAAGGGTTGGTGTTTTGGGGAAAAGGAATGTTTTCCCAGGGCCCAACATGCAGAATCAGAACCTTCTGGCTTATTCCCCAAAATGTTATCTGCGAGAAACAGAGGCCTGTTTCAGGCACTGGGGAGCAGCTTATCGCTGTAGTAAGAATATTAAGAAAGAAAATATATAAGACCATAAATAGGTCTTACTGTGAAGTTGTTTTCAGCTACCAGTGAAAGAAATCAGAGACATTTGAAAATAAATTGAAGAGAAAGGAGAAAAGAAAAATTAGAAAAGACTATAACGATAACATATAGAGACAGAGTTTGAGAGAGACAGACAGTGTGTATTTCTCTTCAAGCTCCTATTACATGGTGTTTAACTACAGAAGCTGGGGATAATCTTGCTCAACCACAGTCTAATATATCCCTTCTTTGCTTTCATCTCACACTTCCAATGTATTCATTTTTCATTCATCACTAGAAAACCATCCTTCACCTAAAGTCCATCGTCTTATATCCATGCTACAATCCGTTCATTGTTTCACCCACCACTATCAATACATCATCCATCATCCCTCCCTACCAATCTATCCTTCATCTCTGACAACCAGTACGTTCTTCATCCCTCACTACAAATCCATCAATTCATCCATCATCCCTCCCAACCAATCTATTCTTCATCCCTAAAAACCAGTCTGTTCTTCATCCCTCACGACAAATCCATCCATCTTTCATCCCTCCCTAACAATCTATCCTTCATCCCTGACAACCAGTCCATTCTTCATCCCTCACTACAAATCCATCCATCATCTCTTCCTACCAAGCTATCCGTCCTTCATCCCTCAATACCAATACATCCCTTACATCGTCTTATATCCCTCACTACAATCCATTTATTGTTCACCCCCCACTATCAATACATCATCCATCATCCCTTTCTACCAATCTATCCTTCATCTCTGACAACCAGTACGTTCTTCATCCCTCACTACAAATCCATCAATCCATCCATCATCCCTCCCAACCAATCTATCCTTCATCCCTGACGACCAGTCTGTTCTTCATCCCTCACGACAAATCCATCCATCCATCATCCCTCCCTAACAAGCTATGCTTCATCCCTGACAACCAGTCCATTCTTCATCCCTCACTACAAATCCATCCATCATCTCTTCCTACCAAGCTATCCGTCCTTCATCCCTCAATACCAATACATCCTTCACTACATATTCATTCATAATTTTCCATCACTACCAATCCATCCATCCTTCATCCCTCACTACCAATCCACCCATCCTTCATCTCTCACTACCAATCCATCCATCCTTCATCCATCACTACCAACCCCCTCATCCTTCATCCCTCACTACCAACCACCCATCCTTCATCCCTCACTACCAATTCATCCTTCATCCCTCACTACCAATCAACCCATCCTTCATCCCTCACTACCAATCAACCCATCCTTCATCCCTTACTATCAATCCATTCATAATCACATTCTGTGTCTTTCTACTTCCCTTTTCCTCCCTTTTCTTCCCTTTCTCTATAATCCTTTTCTTCCCTTTCATTTTATTCTACCCATCCTTCCATCTCCATGGACTTTTTGATTTTTACCAGGATATAGTTCCTTCTGACAGTCACCTTTGGAACAGAACTGAACTTTCCTTGCTGCTTTCTCCCTTTATATTCTGTTGTTCTCCTTCTCTACCCTACCTTTTTCTCTCATTCCCTTAGGATGTGAGGATGTTTATTGGACTTTACAGCTCATAATACAAAGAGAGGGTAAGTTAATATACTTACGAAGGTTTCAGGCTCTTAATAATAACATCACAATCTCTAAGGAACATTCTAGGTTTTAACAGCAGTTTATAAATGGACTAGGTGACTTGGTCCAGACTTGAGATCTGGCCCAAGATGTATGAGCTAAACAACAAACCCAATCATGATCCAACATCACAGAGTTGAACCCCAAAAATCACTTGAATGTGTTACTCTTTTGCAAAAGTTAACCAAGTTATTCAATTACACCGTTATTAACAACAACCCAGCCGGGTCAGCTGCAAGCAGAGTAAGGAGTTAGGGGTGAGGGAACCTTGTAAGAAAAGTGAAAAAGGAGAAAACGTCATTGAATATAATCAACAACTGTTGTGGATTTGGGGATTAGGAAACGTCCATAGCCTATATATCTTCCAACCTTAGACAGACGCTGCTGCTCCTGTGGCAAGTGTTCTGTGAGCTCCAACTGTCTGACTATCTATCGAAAACAAGTCTGAAAAAGCAATTACACAATAGTATATGGATGTCATGTTGTAAAAAAAGATTGAATGAACAGTTTAAATTAGGACAGATTATCTGTTATTTATGATAACGTAGTCAGTAGTGTTCATCCTTTTAAAATGGTAAGAACCATTTATAATTAATAGCAGACACCTATAAACAGAGGGACCACACTGCCCTCCCACTATCTTTTAGGTGTCGTTCTCTCTTTCATTGGTCAAACTATCACCATCAGTGTCATAATGAGTAGGCCAATATAATTATCAGTAGGATTAGTTGCAACGTAAAGAAATTCGAGGTAGCCTTGAATAATTGAACTAACTGATATATGTTAGCCTTTTGGATATTTTATAATGTAATAATATCATATGATAATGACTGCAAATTTAGCGAATATCAATTTAAATTAGGAAGATTTTGTTTACAATTAATTGGAGTGAATTACTAACACTACTTTACTTATGCATCTAATGTGGCATTTGACATCCACCACAAGATGTTCCTGAGAATGCACTTTTGTAGCCTAGGAGTTTCTGGTTCTTTATTTGGGTTTTTTTAAGCAAATTTGGGCAGACAAAAATATTGATTGAAGACCGACTTCTAATAAAAAACCAAAACACCTTTGTTTCAAATGTCAGATACAATGTGCCTTAGACAGTAGGCAACTACAGTTATGGAATAATAATAATAATAATAACATTCACCGAAATAAACTGTCCATATTCCATATTCAGAGACGTAAAATCATTATAGAACTAATACATTGTAAATTGATTAGTAATAAATCCGCATTTTTTATAAATTAATTAGTAGTGCAGCATATATTTTCAATCAACAACTCAGAAAATAGTTAATGACTGTCATTATTCTCCGTAGACATCCAACATCAGCTCCATAGACAGCCAATAGTCAGTCTCCAGCAGCCACGAGGATCAAGGTGGCCCAGTCACTCAAGGACACACATCTTTTTTATTTATTAAAGTTTGTAAAATCCAAAACCAGACCAACTGTAAATATTCCTTAGATAACAGGTCCAAAATCTTTTTGGCCCATCAGGAACCATTAGGTATGGGCTGAAGTTGGAAACACTATATTCCCAGAACAAGTTTTGAAGAGGCTGGCGAATGAGGCTTAAAGCGAGTGTCATCCTGTATCTGTGTTTGGTGTATGTGTGTGTTGCATGTGTGTGTGTAGTCTGGTACGCTCTTATGAGGTGCGGCTGCCCGCTAGGGGGATGAGTTATGTTGGGGTGGGGAGCTTGGCTATGCTGTTGCTAAGAGCTCTACATCAGACTCCCACCGGGCAATGGAAATGGGAAATGGCCCTGGCGCTGGGCCAAGCCAGAGGCAGAGACGGACAAGAGGGATGGATGGAGAGAGGGAGATGGAGGAGTTGGGCTGAAAGGGACAGGACAGAGAACATCAGGGATGGAGAGAGGTGGGGAGGGATGAAGAGGGATGGAGGAGTTGGGCTGAAAGGGACAGGACAGAGAACATCAGGGATGGAGAGAGGTGGGGAGGGATGAAGAGGGATGGAGGAGTTGGGCTGAAAGGGACAGGACAGAGAACATCAGGGATGGAGAGAGGTGGGGAGGGATGAAGAGGGATGGAGAGGGTTGAAGAGAGATGGAGGAGTTGGGCTGAAAGGGACAGGACAGAGAACATCAGGGATATAGAGGGGTGGAGATGGATGGAGAGAGAGAGGTGGAGGAGTTGGGCTGAAAGGGACAGGACCGAGAACATCAGGGATGGGGTGGGGTGGAGAGGGATGGAGAGAGAGAGATGGAGGAGTTGGGCTGAAAGGGACAGGACAGAGAACATCAGGGATGGAGAGAGGTGGAGGGAGGTGGAGAGTGGTGGACTGATAGAGAGAGATAACACATGGATATCTGTGATGGAGCAGAGGTGCTACAACCAGGTGGTCTATACTGTACAACAGTGGATCTACCTGGAACACATTTCACTGCAATTGCCTCTGATCGCATCGCTTGCTTACTTCAATTTTCTGCTACTGTGGCTTCCGCTGCCAACCAATTACATTCAGGTGGAGGTGTGCTTCTGATGACACTATTGCTGCCAAATACGGTAATTACCAGTTGTAAATATTGCCAATGCCCATCACAGCCCACACCACTGTTGCTGCCACTGCATTGCTTATTGTGCTCACTGAGTGTGGGATATGGTACCATCCCATTACTGCTGCCACCGTCACTTCAGAAACAACCAAACAGAATGCCCAGAATCCTTGCTGACCCGTACTGTGAACGCTCACTCCACTGTTCCTTCTAATTCTCTCACTCATGCCGCACAACCAAGCAGAACGGCAAATGGGGTCCAAAAATGAGTAGTGACGTGTTACAATACATTGATCAGCTAGTAGAAACTAACACATAACAAATTGTGAATCGACCAAAATTGTTGTTAAAATCCTAATGGAAACTCATTCCAGCAAGAACTTATGTCTAGGATCAAAGGTCATGTCACAGGTCAAGTTCAATGTGAACATGAAACTACCATATAGTAAGAAAAAACATTTACATTGATCTACCTATAACTGATTTGGCTAGAAAGTAAACCTTTAAAGCTATTTTTCCCAGTTCCACTCCATGAGCAGATATTGCCTCTTTGCCTGGCAGGGCAGCATGGTTACCATTGATTGGCCAGTTGGTGGCCCCTGTGTGATATCGGTAGGAGGAGACTAACCACGAAATGTTCTCCACCACAGTGGTCAGTGGTCAGTGAAGTAGAACATCTCCACTCTTACACCAAACCCATCTGGAATCTTAGAACCTGCTCAGCACAGTCACCCCACACTGACCCTAGGACAGAGATACGGACGTGGAGAACAGCTATGGTAGTGGCGGGCCAATCAGGTCAGGGAGCATGGTTTAACCTATGACTCTAGTGATACGCAATCCAATAACTATGCCACTTGAAAACATTGATACATTAAAGTCTAGCTCTGACTAGGGGAAGGAGAGTCCGAAAGTGAGAGAAGGAATATTATCCACCTTCCTCTGACTGCGTGCAGCCTAAATGGCCCCAGTTTGAGGACACTGTGTGTACGCGTGGGTCTCCAAATCTCATTTGGCATTTGAACCTGTTAAGCCGCTGAGAGACATGGACACTGAATCACAGCAGGGGGGAACAGCACAGCAGGGAAAGTAGGGGGAGAAAATAGAGGGTGAGAAAATGTCAGGGTTAAGAGAGACCCGCAAAGAAAAACAAATGTAGGAGGTGTAGATGAAATTTTGCACACCAGTGTCATTTAGTCAATGTAGGCAGTGATTACCCTGTGGTAAATATATCTATGATAAAAAGCCAATCAAAAACTGCAATTATGTATACAGTTATCCAATGTCATCAAAAGAAAATAATTATCTTTTCTTCTTTTCAATGATTTTGGTGTTTTTATGCTCAAAATACCAGCATTTGCTATAATTGCATGAAAGGCACAAGGGAATGAATTACAGATGGACGTATGCAGCAGATACAGCTTCCATTGACATGCATTTGAATCATTTGTGCATGTTCCTGAATGCACTTTGTGTAGACAGAGTACTGAGCTTCCGCAGCGTTTTCCATAGTGTATTCCTAGTTTTCCCAAACAGTTTGCCTTAAACCTGGATTAATAGTATACGCGGTGCTCATGTGGTTGTGTATATAGTTTGCCGCTGGAATAGTTTCTCACGGGATAACCAACAGTGTATCACAGTGGCCATACTACTCTAATATAAACCAGTAAACATCTGAAATCCATTAAATTCAACCTTACTTTTATTTTTTTAGCTTGTATATTCTTTTTTAAATAAAAGAAACGTGGCCTTTTCTCAATCATTTGAAATTGTATTGCACTGCATACCCCTTACAAATGTACCTTTTGTGTCACTTTGAGTCACCATCCTGAAAAGGCTATAAAAAAGGAATACATCATATGCATTTCTGGTGAACCTGTAGCCTGATGTTTTTCTCCAATTCATAGCTACTTGGAAGCTATTTGTATTTCACTGAATGTTTCATATATGTTTTGGTCTGTTCCTAAATTAATATAATTGATTCACCTTTGCTTTTACAATTTGTGTTCATTACGCCTGGTAGGAAAAGACAAAATGTATTTCCACATGACGTTGTGCATGGAGGATCACACATGGTCGGTTAAAGGGGCAATACCTTAGCTTTTTCCTGTACCTATAGAACAAATACTATCAGAAATGACCAGTAGACATCTGAGGTAAGTGTTTTAACTAAATTATGCAAATCATATTGTCCTAAAAAATTGATCCGAATGCCTAAGATTATCCCCATTTAAATGTTCTTGCCGGTCTGTCTATCAGTTTGCAGTGACTTGTAATCTCCTTATACTAGCTTTAAACACATGCAGTGTTATCCTTCTTACCCTAAATCTCCCTGGACAAGCTAATACTATTCTCGTCTCGTCTGGAAAGCGATGAGAAGGACAAACGTTGCAATATTGTTTGGAGGCAGAGTTCTACAGGGTGCCCCTTTGTTGTAAGTCTCATTAAGACAGAATAAACAACACTACTAACTATTCCTTGCATTCACTGGCAGAAGTTAAAGTAGTCACTCCAGTTAAATTGAGTGTCTATGGTAATAATATGTTTAATTAACCTCCAGTTATAATACCAACAACGTCAGCTATAACTCATTAATGCTTGAAATCTGACAAGCTGACAAGAAAAAGATTCCTTCCGTACCAAATATACATGTGAATTTCACTTTGTGTGAGGAACATTTTGACAAATTTGACAGCATAAACAATAACCTGAACCAATGGACCTCAAACAATTTTCTTAGAATCAGAGCAGATCAGCTGTAAGTTAACTGAAAAGCATTGGATAAATTGCCCAGCCATTGATGCATTCTGATTTTTACCTTAGAACAGAATATTGTTGTCATCTGTTATTTGACATAAAATGTAGATTGTTTGTTTTTAATCAGCACCTGACTGGTTGGATTAACTTGCTTTAGACTGAATCAATGTTACTGGGTTCATGTAGTATGGTGAAGATTGCCTTCATTAATTACCACCTTTTATTTGTGATATTTCAAATTAAAAAAATCTACAGATTTTCGCTCACCCTAGTCACGTGTGATAATTCAGCAGTAAGAAGGGTTATTTAGTCTTCATTTAAAAATAAATAAATTTGGAAACACTGTTTTAGACAAAGTAAAAAACAAACATTAAAGACACAAACACATACAGTCTTTTTTCACTGAATTGAATATAACGTACTGGACTGTTCAGGAGGATGGGGTCACTAAATGATGCACAGCAGGTGAGAGAAAAAAGTATCAACTGGAGGGAAAATGTAAACAGAGTGAGAGAGAGGCACACAGGGAGAGATGACAGGGGGAGATAGAAGGGATGTCAGAGGGAGATAGAACGGAGGACGGGGGAGATAGAAGGGATGACAGAGGGTGATAGAAGGGAGGACAGAGGGAGATAGAAGGGATGACAGAGGGTGATAGAAGGGATGACAGAGGGTGATAGAAGGGAGGACCGAGGGAGATAGAAGGGAGGACAGGGGCAGATAGATCGGATGACAGAGGGAGATAGAAGGGAGGACAGGGGGAGATAGAAGGGAGGACAGAGGGTGATAGAAGGGATGACAGAGGGTGATAGAAGGGAGGAAAGAAAGATAAAAGGGATGACATAGGGAGATAGAAGGGACGACAATGGGGATAGAAGGGATGACAGAGGGAGATAGCAAATTGGTCATAATAGGTGTGGGAAGGTATAAAAAAAGGAAAGATGGTGAATTAGTGTGTGGGGGGGGTATATAGACAGAGTATGGATGGAAAGTCGCAGGACACACACACGCACAACTTTCTCTCACACACACACACACACTCGCACAGGCGGGCAAGCAGGTCGGCATGCTCTCCTCGTCCCCTGGAGTTATCTCAGTCAGAGAGGGGTCAGCCATTTCTTCTGTCCCATTACCGCGGACACTGCTGTGAAATTGTCCAATAAATCAGTGTCGTAAAGGAGCAGCCCTCCCCTCCCTCCTGACTAACCCTCCCCATTGGATCAGCCCTCTGTGCCAGAGCAGCAATTAGGACACAGACACTCTGGGGCCGGGACCCTTCCCCTGCTTCCAGCCTAGGCAGAGACAGACAGATGTCCATTGAGGATTACAAACAATGGCATTTATTCCTAAAACATGCAACTGGAATACACTCACAGGTAGCCCGCATACGACTTTACCGGCTCCCAAATACACACTAACACACTTAGCATAAGACATACTTTACAGTACCAGTAACTTGTATATGTACGTCAGCACCAGGTGGATACAGCACCAGTAACTTGTATATGTACGTCAGCACCAGGTGGATACAGTACCAGTAACTTGTATATGTACGTCAGCACCAGGTGGATACAGTACCAGTAACTTGTATATGTACGTCAGCACCAGGTGGATACAGTACCAGTAACCTGTATATGTACGTCAGCACCAGGTGGATACAGTACCAGTAACCTGTATATGTACGTCAGCACCAGGTGGATACAGTACCAGTAACTTGTATATGTACGTCAGCACCAGGTGGATACAGTACCAGTAACT
>JACXGK010003037.1:0-11306 GCA_016801125.1 Novumbra hubbsi | reverse complement strand
TAGTTCGGGCCTCACTGTTACACTTCATGGTCCATCCGGCCGTTCCCCGATAAGCCTCTCCGAGATGGAACTCCAAGCCTTTATTTAGGAAAAACTAACATTGCGCCAGAAAGCGGTGGCTCGGAACATCGGAGAGGATGATGGAGCTGAAGTTCGAGGGGCGGGAAGAGGAAGAGTTTCAGGGAAGGATGAAGACCAAGAGACCAAAAAGTGAGGCAGCACAGAGAGGGAAGTGATTGTGAGTTGAGGGGGAATCTGGGCTCCCAGCATCCTTCGGTATCAGCCTAAGAGTGGTCCCAGTCTCCACTGGGGATGACTGTGTAGAGAAGGGGAGGTCCATCGACTCGCTCCGAAGCACAGGCAGTTTCATTTGGCCATTCAATTATTCAGTCATTTAGTTGATGTTGTGTGTGTCCCCCCCCCCCCCGGTGGAAGGCCGTGTTCTAATCTAACTCACTTCAGAGGAGACCGAACCTCTCATGTGAGCCTCCAGAGAGAAAAGCTGTGGAACACGCTGGGAATAGAGGATTTAGTGTGGCCGTTTATGTTAGGGGCAAACAAGTCCTCTGTATTTCCTTGCTTACCCTAGATGGAGCCGAGTGTTTGTTCACAGAGAGATGTTGACCTTGAAAGACTTACACTACGATGTTGGTGTGGCGTGTCTATGGCTGCCGGGGGAGGCTACGGTCGCCTACGGTTAAAACAGCTAAAGAACCAACGGTGAGGCTATTACATCAATGACATCAATAACTGGTGCCGAAGTTTGCGGATACAGGATAATACAACCGGGCACACACACGCACGCACGCACGCGCGCCCTCACACACCCTGTTAATCATGTGACTAATGATGTTGTTTGGGTTCTCTCGTTATTCTTCATGCCATCTTTTCCTCTTTTCCTCTTCGGTACATTTCTGTTTTCTTTTCCCTCCGTTTGCTAAAGCGTCTCCTATGGTCCACCTCCACCGCGGCCCCCTTGGGCCCTGGCTCAATCCATTCTCTGCTCTGGGTTTTCAAATGAAGATCCAGAGGGAAGTTTCTGGCCAGGCTTAGAGAGGCACTATTGCCAAACCAATTTTCCCGGTACGAGGTAAAACCCAGCGTTCTCTCTCTCTCTCTCCTCCACTGATGTTCTTTCCCCGCCGCTCAGCCGCCACGCCTGGCAGAAGCCGGACCGATAAAGTGTGTGTTTGGGAGTGTGTGTCTGTGTGTGTTTGTGAGTGTGTGATTGGGCCTGGCTCTGCATGTCTCGCATTGTGTTAAACATGCCTCTCCTGCTCTAATCTCTGCCTCTTGCTCCATAAGACCCTATTCACAAACACATAGGCCGCATGCTACACAGTGCTGAGTATAGAAGATTACACTCACATTAGTGCTGCCGCCCAAGTCCCCCTTTGCCGGCCAAATGCACCTCACTTCTCCGTTGAATAGGCACACCGGTATCATACCGTATTGCACATGAGCTTTGTTTAAAACTGCTTACACTTACCTGTAAACGTGAGAGAAGAAAGAAATGACTCACACCGTGAGGTGAGGAGCTCACCAACCGAGGAGAAAATAGAAAAGAGGAAAAATCCAGAAGGTAAAAAATACAAATCTAATACAAATTGTCAGCAATTCTATATCAACAGGGTATTTCCCCCCTGAAGCTTGTCACTGGAACTGATTCGTACTTCACTGTACTATTTCAAATTGATGCTGTGAAAAATTTCCCAATCTTAACAAGTTGCACATTTCTGTTATAAGGTTGATACTTTTAGTCTGCATAGGGCAACTTCGTAACGTTAATAATCGGCGACCCCTCTATTATCTGACAAGTTAGTTATTTATGCACACTAATCACTAATAAATTAATGCCCTGGTATGGGTCAGGGCAGTTCCCCACTTCCCGTTACGACGTCCATTTTAAGACATTGGTTGACTCAGGGGAACATCCATCAGACACGCACGGACAAGTGTGTTTACCTGAGTCCGACACAGTCCTAAAACGAACACTGTACCTGCTTATCTCGCTCTTTCCCCTTCCCTCGCCATCCACAGTCCCAGCAAGTGTGGGGTGTTTGTCTTCCTGTAACAGCCAGCTGGGCTCCAAGCCAACCCGGCTCTGACCTCTTACCGGAGGGGCCGGGAGGGGTGAGAATGGCTGAGGGATTAAGCCGAGGTGGAGAGAGGAAGAAAGGGGGAGGGAGAGGGAGCGCAGGGGGGAGGGATGGAGGGATGGGAAAGGAGGGATGGGAGGATGGCAGTGGAGGTCAGGGGAAGGAGGCATGGGAAGAGTGGAGACAGATGACCATCCATGAAAAGAAGACAGAGAAGGAGATAGAGAGTAAGAACAGTGATCAAAAGTACACTTTTTCTTCCCCCATCTGCTACTCTTTCAATCATTTTCGATTCAACGTCTCTCCCCCTGCCTTTCTCTGTTCTAACTCAATGTATCCTTCAAGGCTGAGGGCTCTGAGCTATTCACCCTTTTATTAGAGGAACCTTTTACTTCCTGCTCTATCAGCCACACACCCTATCTACTAACTCTCTCGCTTCCTTCCTCAATTGACTAGGATCTATTGTTTCTATTGACTAGGATCCATTTTTTTCTATTGACTAGGATCTATTGTTTCCATCGACTTTAATTAACTCATTAATATCTCTTAAAATACGTTTAAAAGTATTCTGTCTCCTTCATTCATCCATCATCTACTTTTTAGTCCAGAGCTGTATTTGACCTTTTTCCACTATCCATGCATTTATCAACAATTGGTAGAAAGAGACAACATCAACGGGTCAATATCTATTCTTATAGCCCCCGTTGCCAGGTAAATGTCAAACTGTGACTTGCCTGGAGATAACCCTAAATTCACCCAACGTTCTAACGACTACGGCACAGTGTTACAGCAACTATAAAAAGCATTGCGCAATTAAAGTCTTTAGCTCTTGTTGCCCGATTGGCCACAATAACTCTGTGTTTAATGCCTGTGGTGCTCGTGGAGCTGGCGTTCATAACGGGAAAAACAACGCATTAATCCTGTCTTTCCATTTCTTTTCCGGTGACCTGATTCTGACTGGCAGAGGGTTTTACGCTCAATTTAGATATTCCAGCTCTCTGTGGCGTTGAACTGATCACCTCGGCTTTCACAAAATGGAGACGCTAGCTCAAAGCACCGGAAGCCAAGAATTCTTTGCTTTAAAAATTCACATAGAGACAATTATGGGGTCACTAAAGAACCACTTTACCATTCACCAGGGGCCACATCCTCTAAGGGTCATCAAATGCATGAGGGAACAGAGGCACGGGTCTGTGGCCAAATCTGGAGCCGTCATTTGTGCCCCCGTGCAAGTTAGCCAAACTATAATCCGTAACTGAGAGGTGTTATTACTCCATCAAAAGATATGTGATGCATGGTTTGTATTTTGACAGGCTGTTCAGAAGTCTGTATGTATTCAAGATAATTAGATGAGATATTCCTTACTGAAATGATATGTAATGTGTGTGGAGCCCAGAACCACGGGAGGCTGTTCTAAAGAGTAGTGCAACAGGCCACAGTTTCCTATCAGACTAAAAGTATTGTAGTTGTGCCACATTCGCTTTGAGACTATTCAAATCAAAGCTGTTGATTTTGATGAGGATGTGTACTAATCCAGCCACACAACCATTATACCTGTAACTGCAGTTGCCTAAATACCACTGGTGCATTTCTTTGGGTATCTATTCAGAAGTTAGTCAGTAAGTCATTGACTCAGTTAGTCAATAGTCTCTTATAGTGATTACCCAACATCTTGTGGACATCTTACACCAGTCTTTTAAAAAATGTTCATTTATAAGTAATCCCTCCGATGGGACCACTATGAAGAGATGCTTCCCTATTTATTTTTGTCTTAAAAGACTAAAATGTAATTGGAAAAATGTGGTTGACATCTGCTCCATCTCGTGGATAAATGTTGACAGGATGTTAGGCTATCACTAGAGGGGACTGTTGACCCACTGGGCATGTCTGAATAGGTACCACATGGTACAGAAAAAACACTGTGTGACTTAACCCACCAGCATGCCTCTTAAGGGCAACCCAGGGTTGCTGGTTGTTCTTGGTTCTTGCATGTGAATGTTTCTCATCCGCCTTGACGAGTGTATTCCACCCACTCTGGAAGTAATACAAAGTACCCAGAAATCCATCCCATTAGCTTTAGCTTTCCCTTCTCTCTCCTGTCTCAGTGGTTAATGGGAATAAAATGGGCGTCTCCTGTTGCGAGTATCAGACTAGCAGGCTGAGACTGAGGAACTGAGGGTAGCGAAGTGCCTGCCTGCCTGCCTGCTTGTATCTCCACCACAGGGCTCCCGTGGCAATAGATGACCGGTCACCGTAGAGACAGCGCCACGGCGACATGTCCTATCAGAACATCTGATAAATACCGCTGGTGCAGGAATGGCAGGGGCCCACTTCGAGGTTCCTCATCTTTAGCGGCTCAAACCTGTAGGAGTACTGTGCAAAGTACAAAAGATGGGTGTAATGTGAGACATGGTGTGGTTAGGTAGTGACTAAACCTAGAACATGAGGACACTTTCAAACTTCATACGTTTTCGCCAAAAACATGACTTTCCTGAAATGGGATACATTGATGGGTGCATGATGAGACTTGTGTCTCGTGTTCAGAACTAGGACTCCTCCTCTCTCACCTTTGAACCTTCCACTAAAAATCACCTCTACGTTCCCTGTGTCTCCAAGGACTACACACACTATTGCCAGATACCGCTCTCTCTGTTTCTTTCCCTCTCTATTCTTCCCTCTGCTGTCTTCCTCCCTCCTTAACTCCCTTCACTCTTCTCTCCTAGTTCCAGGCAGCCTGGTGGCCTGTTAAAGACCTGCAATCTGCTGGAACTAAAGGGGCTCCTTCCTCCTCCACCCCCCCTGCACCCCTATCACAGACGTCTGGAGTCTGACCGCTGCTGCTGGACACGGACCGCTTATAGAAGCACACAGGCAGACCCAAAACATGCTCCCATACTTTACAAGTATTTCATCAAATACAGCTTCCTTGACAACATTTGAAATCTTTTTTTTATCTATGTGGATTTAGTTTAACTTGGGTGTGTGTGTGTGTGTGCTTGCGCGCATGTATGTTTGGTGGAGTGAAGTGAAGACGTTCCGTAGTCAGTGTATTTTCCAAGACTTAGCTTCCTCCTCAGCGAACGTAATGAAAAACCACACTGAAGGAGACCCATGGTCAGGTCCCATGCTGACAACACACTGGCCTCTGATCATGGCATGCACACACACACACACATACACACGTGTGCAGAGTAACAGAGTTAAGGATGTGCCATAAACCCTCCCAACGTTAACTTGAAATGTCATGCATCGGGGCCTCCGGAAAACATGCGGTGAGGCAACATTTGCCACAGTACGTTTCACCCCCTTTTGATGGTTTCATAAAATGTGGCCTATAAGCACATTTTTTAAAGAGAGGCAAAGTGGGGTATTTTTGACCAGTTTTCCTGTTTGTCTAGCTTTAACATTTCATGAATTCAAACCAGTACAAACTGGTTTAGATTTGGCAGCTTTTTCAACTTTCTCAAGGTCTATATTTTGTTTTCACACATGTGATCTAATCAGAAAACTTGCTTTCATTCCAGCACTTAAAAAAACATTTTAAAACAGACGAATCACATCATACATTAGAAAGTCCTGCGTTTTACCTGGTTGGGTTAACATATCAGAAATAACAACAGAACCCAGAAATCTCCTTCCCCCAAACCCCTCCGGGACACATGGTGTCACCTCTGTCATTGATAGATACCTTCTGGGTGACTTAACCCATTAGAACCGTGTGAAGGAGAGCAGTCAGGTGTGTGACAAAGCAGGGTTACACATTGTGTGTGTGTGTGTGTGCGCTCCTTAACTGAGATTTCATCTGAAGTCTATTAAATCCATTCAGCCTCTCCAAGGGCCGACCGCTATAGTAACCGAGAGACGTGAGTGATGTACTCACTTTAGCAGACAGCCTGTCACAGGTCTGGTTTCATTCAAATCCAAATACATGCACACGGAGCAGGATGTGGAAGCTTGGAGCCAGGAATGAATTTCAGTGCCTGGTGTTTTATCACAGCAGGTCTGGAGAGTTGAGCCAGGGCATAATAGTGACGCCATGTCTTTCAGTTTTATATTAACAAAGACCCGATCGAACCCAAGACCAGCGGTCCAATTCATTTCCCCTTGTGACATTGACGTGCAGTACTCATTTCATTTTTCCAGCCCGCATGGAAAAAATGCAGAGCCGTGTGAAGCAGAGGTGTCGTTTTCTAAAATCCCCCCTTGGTTGGTGTAACTCTTGTCGTTGGGGCCGTCGGGGAAAAACGTCCCTGGTGCGTCGGATATCCTTTGAATTCCACAACACATTGTACCATTGCCAGCACCCACTTATCAAAACATCCTCCCACTGCCAGGGTTGCGGTCGGAATGTACCCATGTGATATACTAGCTATACAAAAGAGGCGTTAGCGTTTTAAGATAAAACTTAACAATACTACGAATACGATTAATAAGCTAGTGAGATCATTTTAGGTAATATCGAGGCGTTTTAGCATCTTTCTGTGAGAAAGATTTGAGAAAAAGCTCAATTTCCCCGGTACGCCATCTGAACAATACAGTCTTTAGACACTTTGGCAGGGTAAAGCCTAAACGAGGGGTCCACTGTTTGATTCATATTCTATTTATGGGAACAGAAAACTGTGTTGAGATTGGACGTTTCATCCAAAGAAAATCAACCGCCTGGCCCCCGTTCTTCCTCTCCCCGTGCACAGAGGAAATGTGCTCAATAAAATGTCTAAAGGAAGAGATGAGGCTTTCAGGTCTCTACAGGTCTTGGAAACAAACTCCTAAACGTTGAAGAATGGTATGTATGTGTGCATGCATATGCACTTAGGCGTAAAGTACATTTGCAGTCATATTAGGTCATTTACAAAAAGGTTCTTTGGAACTCCAAATCAAATTGATAAATGATGTGTTATCCTTGGTGTGGCTACTATCGTACGGTAGCATCGTTTATTAAAACACTCTTTGTTTAGCCAGTAACCCATTTAGTTACATAAAATTCGTTTTTAATCAGGTTTCCATAATTTCGTTTCACAGTCTAATCCCCTAAGGGTTAATGCTGTGCAAGAATTGGATGGGTCTGGACATGAGGCAATGGTATCACAAGCCATCCTGTGTCATCCTGTAGCATAGAGATTAATAAAAAATGAATGGTGTGGCTATTTATTCAAATTCTCATTGAAAGTAGAAATGTCATGAAATGTCATTTAATGCAATATAACAATGGAGAGTCAGTACACAACATACACAAAAAAGAATGTTGAAGAAATATTAGTCAAGGACAAAATACGTTATTGCAATATAGTCACAGTTGTTTTACTCTGCTGACTAAAACAACATTTGTAGTCAGAAAAAGCTAACATATAAATGCTTAAAAGTGACCTTTTGTGATTATGATTTGTATGGATTATGTATGGATTATGTATATATTATGTGTGGATTATGTATTGAGTGGTCCAGTTTGTGAAGGGTTCCCTTTTAAATGTTTCTTGATGTCAACACTTCACATGGTTTACATGCAGTATCTGACCACTAGAGAATAAAAGCAGTCTACAGTCTTCATACAAGGTAAGAAAACTAATATTTGAATACATTATTTTCCAAAAACATTTTTAAAGAGATATCCCTGAAAGGCATAATAAAGGTTGTGCCAAACGTGTTAAAGGAATGACATTCTACAATAATTTAAAGTTTAAAAATAACATTACTACTTGAGTTGCATATCAGCTGTAATGAAGAAATAAGAATCCTTTACATATAGACAAATCCCTTGGGTTTAGCAAAAGGTTGAAACCATTTGCTAAACCCAATTCACCGTTATGTCCTTGTAACAGTTGTTTTTGTCAATAAAAAATCCTAATCAGTATTTCTCTTTTTAATTGCCATGAGAGTGATTATCACATCAAAGGCCCACTGATTAGAGAAAAATACCAGTAATCATTAAAACACTATAACACACAATGGATACTTACGACTTACTTACGCCATATATACTAAAAATAAAACAACGGATTGTAGACCATGAGGGATGAAAGACTTGGCTCACGGTAACAAACAAATCATTTAATAATACTCATTTCTCTACGGTAGCTACAGTCATGTGAAAACATTTGGACACCCCATGAAATACATATATTTGGACACCCCATGAAATACATGATTCTATTTAATAGGCTCATTGACCTCAGGTTCTCAGAAAGCCTTGTTCGGAAATGACTTCTCCAACCATGCGTAACGCGTAGAATCTGTCTTAACCACTGGCTGTTTTAATATACCACTTGCTGCTGGTGACTCCCTCATCCTCTTCCACACGATCGCACTGTCACACTAACCCTCATCCTCTTCCACGCGATCACACTGTCACACTAACCCTTATCCTCTTCTACACGATCACACTGTCTTGTAAACATCTGGAATCTAACGCAGCCACTACAGCCGAGTGTTCTTTTAGGATTTGGATTTTTTTTCTTTCTCCTCTACCACTTGCAATCATAAAACGCACTCCAGGGCCCTAAGCCCTTGTCCCGTGTCCGTTCACTCACATTTACAGCGTTGATTTCGTCCGTAAACGTGTCTCATCCCAATTTGGTTCAACCTACTTTCCATCTTTAACTAGGAAACTACTCTCTTCTCCAAAAGATATTGTAGCCCAAACGCACCCGGACCATCAGACACTGGGATCCTCCAGAGGCATCCTGCAGAGCCAGCCTGGGCCCCTACACACCTGGAGCCAGCCTGGGCCCCTACACACCTGGAGCCAGCCTGGGCCCCTACACACCTGGAGCCAGCCTGGGCCCCTACACCTGGAGCCAGCCTGGGCCCCTACACACCTGGAGCCAGCCTGGGCCCCTACACACCTGCCTCTTCTTGGGACCCCGTCAGGGGAGGTATTCATGGGATCCCATGGAGCAGCTTGGGGTTGAGACCTGCATGTACCAACGTGGAACCAGGAACTGCAGCAAGACCAAGGACCATCAGCACCCATTCTCCCAAACCCCTAACCAGACAAGAGGTATTACCCTGTCCCTCTTCAGAGTCCCGTCCCTTTCTGTGTTCTGCTGTAACAACCGCCTCGACCAGTGTTCCCATCCCACACGCGTACGAGCCCAAGGCGGCCGGATCGACCAGCTCCACTCAGGTTTTGAGGGGTGAGTAAATGTTTCCCAGCACCATTGCGCTCCGTTTTGGGTTTTGTGGGGTTTTTTTTGCGCCTGTGAGCTCGATCAAGATGAGAGGTTGGAGAACCTGTTCCGACCGCCCTACGAGCGTTCAGAGCACAACCTCCCGTTTGGGTGAGCAGCGTGATGAGGAAGAGATTATTGGACGCGCTTGTCACGAATCCTCCCGGGAACCCGCCCCTTGCTGATACGTCCCTGCCTCGACTCTCTCCGTCGCCGGCCTTTCGGCTGCCATCGTCCTCTTCCCCGTCTGCACACGGAGGCCTCCTGGACTGCCTTGGCTCATTGTGCACACCTGTTTCCTGTGTATACAGGCCTCTCCATTACTCCGTGTCTTTGTCCTGTACTGTTTGATGTTCAGAATGTGTTCCGCATTTGTATTTGATGAATACTTTCGGAGTTACTGTTGATATTGAATTAGTACGCTTTGAAGCCCTGCATTGCAAGGACTCCGGGTGAGAGTTAAAGCCCTTGTTTTCCAGACCGTCTCTGCTTCTGGTTCCTGCTTCCCCTTACAGAGACAGGGCTTAAGGAGACACATGTCTCTGCATGCTGCCACACTCTAAAATGTGTTGTACATGTTTGCTTGGTATAAAGATTTTTTCGTTTTTGCAGAGGGAATTCGATTGTAATGGTCTCTAAGAGCAGTCACTTTTTTTGTGAACAATATTCACTCTGTCTATCCATGCTTTAAGCTTGAAGTTTTTCCCATAATTAGGGTGCCATTGTATCCGTGTTGTTGTTAGAAATAAATCAAATGAGGCTTTCATATATTCACAAAACAAGAGTTTGGGGTTTTATCGCCACTCCGTGAGAAATTGAGAATGAACAAAGCTGTGGTCCCTTTCAACTAGATGAATCCTCAAGGTGTCACAGTGAATGAGACGGCACACTGGAAGCAACAGGATGTCTGCAAACACTGCTTGGCATTTTTCTGAGTGAATAGGAAAGTTCACTAGAATCACATCAACACCCATTGGTTACGTTACCAGTACATGATCAACTTTCCGTAGGGGAATTCTGGCAAAAGGAGTAGCAGTCAAGAACCCAACATTGTTATGAAGTATAGGCATAAATTTGATAAGACAAAATTAATATTCACTGCAAAAAAAAGTGCAAAACACAGTAATTTGTTTTCTGGTACGCCCACTTTGTTTGATCAGAAATGTTTACTGTGTGCCAATAAGAATGTGTGGGCATCTTGCATCCTATCAACCTCTACTGCAATATTCAACATAAAGATAACATCATTTGGAGTCTAGAAGCCACTAGAGACAGTTCAAATATTTCATTTTGTTGTTTTGAATCTTTTGATATAATTAATTAAAGCATCAGATTTTTTAACTGGAAAGTCTTTACTGTAGTACTTTACTGTAGTACTTTACTGTAGTACTTTACTGTAGTACTGCCATGGCGTGACTTTCTGATGCTTTTAATGTGCTGACGCATCACCTGAGTGGATGCTATTCTATCAGACGCAAACGTCTAAAACTGCGAGATGCTCCATGTAGAGCTCTGGGGGCAGTCTGTCAGAGGGTTTCTTACCACCAATGTTCCCTACAACCACATTGCCAGTCTCAAACAAGTTGTCCTTTTTCTCTATTGACCCCTCCCCCTCCCAACCCATCCGTCATCCATTACGGCTCCATCTGGTTGAACCATTCCTCATCTTCCCAAAACCTCTTGCTCCCCAGTTTGCTGCATTGGGAAACAAACTCCAGTGTTCCCGTAACCCAACATTAAAATGCCTAATATTTCTTCCTTTCTCTCCCACTCCACATCATTTATAGTCTAAGCTAGGGGGTCGCTTTTTTCTTTCCCTCCCTCCCTCATTCTCTCTCTTCCTCTCTCTCTCATTCTCTTTCCTTCTCTCTCATTCTTTCTCTCCCTCCCTCTATCATTTTCTCTCTCTCATTCTCTCCCTCCCTCCCTCTCTCATTCTCTCTCTCCATCCCTCTCTCATTCTCTCTCCCTCCCTCTCTCATTCTCTCTCTCCCTCCCTCTCTCATTCTCTCCCTCCCCCCATCTCTCATTCTCTCCCTCCCTC
>JACXGK010003036.1:31189-48543 GCA_016801125.1 Novumbra hubbsi | reverse complement strand
TGACACAGGGAAAAGTATTGAACACGCTTACTTCTATTTATTGAATACTTTGTACAAAAGCCTTTGTTGGTATTGACAGCCTCAAGATGCCTCCTGTATGGAGGAACTAGTCACATGCATTGCTCTGGTGTGATTTTGGCCCATTCTGCCACACAAACAGTCTTCAAATCTGGGAGGTTCCGTGAGCCTCTCCTATGAATCTTGATCTTCAGTTAATTTCATTGATTTTCAATAGGATTTAAGTCAGGTGATTGGCTGGGCCATTCTAGCAGCTATATTTTCTTTCTTTGAAACCATTTGAGAGTTTCCTTGGCTGTGTGTTTGGGATCATTGTCTTGCTGAAATGTCCACCCTTGTTTCATCTTCATCATCTTGGTAGATGGTAGCAGATCTGTGTCAAGAATGTCTCTGTAAATTTGCCCATTCATCCTTCCTTCAATTATGTGAAGTTTGCCAGTACCATTTGCTGAAAAGCAGACCCACACCTCCACTGTTATGGTGTTTTAGGGTGATGTGCCGTGCCATTTGTCCTCCAAACATGGTGTGTATTATGGCATCCAAACTGTTACATTTTGCTTTCATCTGACCACACTATATTCTCCCAGTATTTCACTGGCTTTTCCAAATGTTGTGCAGCAAACTTTAAACGAGCTTCAACATGCTTTTTGTCTCAGCAATGGAGTCTTGCGTGGTGAGCGTGCGTACAGGCCATGGCAGTGGAGTGCATTACTTACTGTTTTCTTTGAGACAACAGTACCTGCTAATTCCAGGTATTTTTGAAGCTCTCCACAAGTGGTCCTTGGCTCTTGGACAACTCTTCTGATGATTCTTTTCACTCCTCTACCCGAAATCTTGTGAGGAGCACCTGGTCGAGGCAAATTTATGGTGAAATTATTGTCTTTTTACTGCCGTATTATGGCCCCTACAGTGCTCACTGGACCATTCAGAAGCTTAGAAATGCGGTGACCAATGCCATTGTAATGTTTTGCAACAATTAGGTTGCAAAGGTCTTGAGACAGCTCTTTGCTTTTACCCGTCATGACATGTGTCTTGTGTGACACCTTGGCAATGAGACCTTTTTGTAGGCCATCAGTTGGGAATGACCCAGCTGATATTAATTTGCACAGACAAGGGGCTGGATTGCTTTTTAATTACTGATGGATTTCAGCTGTTGTCTTGGCTTTCCATTCCTTTTTGCACCTCCCTTTCTTTATGTGTTCAATACTTTTTCCCTGTGTCATATCACATTATTACACATAGCTTCTTTTCTGAACTTACTTGTTTTGGTATTCTTTGAATGTATGTATTATCTGGTGAAAATTTCATGTCAATAGCACCATTGGAAATATATTTACTGAGAAAAATGTTGACGCGTTCAATACTTATTTCACCCGCTGTATGTACCAAGGTCATTTTGTGCCAATTTGTTGATAGGAAAACAGCAAGTTCAAAAGCATTTAAAGTTCTTCTTGATGGGAGTGTCCCAGCGGCATATCTCTCAGGTCATTCAGGCATGTAATTTCTCAGGCACCTATCTAGTACAACAAAAGTAACTCTTAAACCATTTAATCTGTTAAAAACATGAAACCGTGTTCAAGCTAACCTAACTTTAAATGATTCAAAACTTAAAGCTATATAGTATTATTTAAAACTACACTATATAAATTAGTGAGGCTGACACCATTCAGTCGACTAGGCAATTGTTTAGTCTGCAGTACGTTGCATGACAGAGATATTGTAGTGGAGCAGTCGTATAGCCCAGCAACATCATTCTGATTCCTGCCAGTCTCTGACTACCCCAATGTAGAGCTCTTGGATGTGTAGTTACATAATTACGTCAGTCCATCACTTAGTAACAGACACGCTAAATAAATGGTACATGGTTATCTTACTTACTTAAGACCAGCAGTGCATCACTAATGCTTAGTATGCTAAAAAACGTTTAATACTAAATGTGAAAACAGAGGTTTTATGTACCACCTGAAAATTGGAAAGACGTGAATGGAGTCAGATGTGCAGGATATTTATTTTTGTGTTTTTTTATTTTCAAATAGCTGTCTTTTTTTCAAATTTCCTTGGAAACACCATAACAAAAAGTAGTCTAATTCGTTGTTTAAAATTGGGTTTACCTTTCTACACATAAGCTAATATATTTTAGCCAAATGTTATTCTGAATATTTTAGGTAATATTTTATGTAGTACCTTTCTGAATTTGAGTCAGTTCAAAAGAGTACGGTTTTGAATTCACTTATTACTGAAATCATAAATGAGGGGAACCGTGGCAACTCAGGTACCCCATTTATTTATTTTAATATAATACAGTTTGGTAAAATGCAACGTTACTTTCGGCCCACGGCCCTCAGTCAAGTTTGAATTTCGGCCCTTCATTGGAAAAAGTTTTGGCACCCCTGTTCTAGAGATGCTGTTGGTGGGGAGTCTGAGAGATTTGGTCTCCAATAGGTGGCTGTAGAGAGGTGCCTGAGAGATGAAGTCTGCAGCCAGCTACCAGTCAGCCAGGCGAAGCCTTGTTATGGACATGCATGCGCAAGTCCATCAGTCCACTTTTAGAAGATTTACTTTAAGATTTCACTGCATTTCATAACAAACCAACGGGAACATTATTTAACATTTTGTCCACAAAGTGTTTTAGTGTCGAAGAAACGGGTTAACAGTGACGAAGGAACCGCAATTTATTGGAACATATATTTTATGTTGGTAACTAGCTAGCTATTCAGCCATTGGAGTAGCTAAATGGTGGAAACATTATGGAAGATTGGGACACCAGAGCAATTCTTCCTGAGGATATTCTATCCGAGTTATCATCTACAGACGACGACCGAACGATAAATGACACATTTTCCAATAACGAGGTTCAGAAGAAGGAACACATTTGCCCAAAACAGCCGCCATTTGCTTGTCCGCTTTCAGTTTCTGTAGAACCCGTGTTGTTCTTGTCAATGTTTTCGCTGTCTCTGCAGTGGCCGTTGTCCACGCAGTATCTTTGGGACCGCATAAGCGAAGACCTCGGCTACAATGGATCTAAATCAAGGGGGGGTTGCAACATTTCCGGGCACCCGGATTCACTTCAAAAGGTGCGCGTGGGAACAGTTTGGGAACCTCTAGTATATTGTCCAGAACTATACTGTACTGAACTTACAAGAGTGATAATTGGGTATATGGTAGCTCTAATTAGGTATACACTAAAGTAGTATGATTCATGATCCCCGTAAAACCTGGTAGCTCTTTCGGTTTTTACACCATTCATTTCTTCCATAGGGATGTTTTTAGATCCACTTCCAAGGTCTGTTTCGTGTAGGCGTACACCACCTAACCATTTTCATAATCGAGTAAATATCTATTGTACAAGTTGACCTTTATCAGTATTGGTTAAATATAAGTAGATTTGTTGGAGAGCTATTGAATCGAATGTCGGCTGAGCACGCCTAAACGAAACTCAGTCCACAATAATGCATATTTCTACCAATGTGTACCTCATTTTTGTAGGATGCATCACATAAAGAAAATGTGTAATTCATTCATTAGACACCACATCAATTAGATGAAAGAGACTGACTAGTGGCAATTTGTGTCGGATGTTTATTTTAAATTGTATAAACAGGCGGAAATTGATGCGTGCTACTGTCCCGAGGTTACAATTTAAACCTGAAGTTTCATTCGGTGTGGAATGGTTACCTATGAAGTGAAGACCGGTCTTGCTCCATGTATAAACAGAATGAGAATGTTTTATTTTGTATTGCTGTTTATCAACGAAGTTAGTTATTCTTAAAGCAACATTAGTTTCTATGGAAGTATATTAATGACTTTAAATACCAAAAAATATATCTTGATGCTATGATAGTTAATCCAATGATTTTCTGAACAAGGTGGTCATGAATAATATAATGATTCTTTTTTAATCTTCTGTAAAACAATGTAAGCCCCACTACCAACTTTTCCGTGACCTAACTGGGGGTCGGGACCCTGAGTTTGAATACCTCTGGGCAAATTAGTGGTGAAAGCTAGTCAAAATCAATCAGTGACATCCCTCACTCTGCAATCTGCAAGTAGTTGTTTTTCTTGGTCAGCAAGGACCACAGCTTGTTGAGCAATAGGTGACTAGAACGCTTCGTGGGTTGTGTGTTAGGGGTCCCTGGTTCAGGTTGGGGCAAGGAGAAGCACTTTGGCAAGATGGTCACATCTGCACGGTCACTCTACTACATTTGTAATCATTTACATTTACAAATGTCAAAGTGGTCCATGTGCATAATGGCTTGTTGTACTTCCAAATCAATGGGTTTAGTCTCGCATACATTTTAAAGGGAAACATCTGTATCTTTGCACATCCTTTAAAAGGACACTGTGTCGAATCCTGCCTCTGAACAATAACACAACTTGTCTCCTCCTAGTTGTCCCTTATCGAACAAGGCCGGTATAGTGCCAGCTAACCCAGGGTGGTTTAGGGTGGAAAGGATGGTACTGCAAGTGTGTATAAGAAGATAACAAGTCAAAGTAAACTAATAAACGGACCAGCAAGAAAGTTTAAACGGGGAATATGTCAGTCACTCTGATTGATTTTGTCAACATATATAATTTTAAACATTAACTTGAACCATTTACTGCTGATAATTCTTGACAGTTTTTCTGCCAAAAAACTTTCAACTCTGCCTTCTTATCGTCAGGAGGTGGAGACCCTGACAGCCCACTGGAACCTGTACATCAACCTAGGAGGCTTCGCGGTGGGGCTGTGGGTGGTGACCTTGCTGGGTTCCTGGAGTGACAAGGGGGGGCGGCGGCCTGTGCTCATCCTGCCCAGCCTGGGTCTGGCCCTGCAAGCTGGGGTCTACCTGGTCGTCATGTACCTCAAGCTTCCTGTGGCCTGGTTCCTCCTGGGCCGGTTGCTCTCTGGCCTCTCAGGTAGCATGACTCAAATTTTCAGCTCCATTTACAGAATCAATCACTTCCTTGGGAGGATTCATTTGGAGTTCTTTCGTTCTTTTTGGAAGCACTGAGAACCACTCGAACATGCAAGATATTTATTGGTTTACCCGGAGAACTCCAATTACCGTCTTTCCTTACGGGGTTACTACAGATTTATTGATGAACTAAATTCTCTGTACGTCAGGTGACTTCAACACAATCCTGGCGGGCTGCTTTGCCTACGTGGCTGACACAAGTGACCGGGGCTCCCGGACCTTCAGGGTAGCGGTGCTGGAGGCCTGTCTGGGACTGGCTGGCATGCTGGCCAGTGTCATAGGTGGGCAGTGGCGACAAGCACAGGGGTACGTTGTGTCCCGCTGGGATGCTTCTGTCATCGTTTTTCTTACACTACGTTTGCGAGCGTTTGACATTCTGATTCAGTCGGGTCATTTAACTCCATTCTGTAATGACCTTGTTCTCCTGGATGACATCTCCTCCCTCAGGTACATTAACCCGTTCTGGCTGGTCCTGGTTACTAACCTGGTGGCTGCATCCTATGCCTACCTGTTTGTCCCCGAGTCCATCACCGTGGACCCCGGTGCCAAACTGCTCACCACCCGCCATCACCGCGCCGTCTACCGCCTGTACACGGCCCTGGGCGACTCCCCCGCGACCGGGGCCTACTCAAAATGGAGGAGGTACAAACTGTGGTTCTACACCCTTTGCTTCTTCCTGGTGGTGACGGTGCACTTTGGCAGCCGGGAGCTCTATGTTCTGTACGAGCTGAGCTCTCCACTGTGCTGGGGCTCTGGGTTAATCGGCTGGGGGTCCGCTGCCCAGAACCTGGCCTATCTGAGTAGCCTCCTGGGGCTGAGGGCCATGCAGCAATGCCTACGGGACTCCTGGGTGGCCCTGGTGGGACTGGCGTCCAACATGACCGGCCTGGTGGTCATCTCACTGGCCAACACTACTGAGCTCATGTTCACAGGTGAGAGGCTAAGGAGAGGCCACGTGGGCAGAACGGATCACAACTGCCTTATTACCGTGATGTCATTTGTGGGTATAAACTGGCTTTAATGACCTCAGGCTCGCCCCCCTGCGTGAATGTGTTTCGCCCCCCTGCGTGAATGTGAATGTGGAGTTAAGGACCGACATCCCTTCCTGTGCACTATTTTACACACGCACATTAGCATATATCTTGGACTCACCCTCATCTGAAACCTCAATCGTTTTTTACATCAACATATTGATAAAACCTGTGATTATGATATAAATGTTTGGCCTTCAATCAACCTGGAATCCTGAAACAAATGCAAAACCTCAATGTAAAGCGTTGTGCCAGAATAATTTCACCTAAAACACTTCGCCCGACACAGGACTGGGTCCAATTATCATGCTGTTTATTTTATGTGCATTTCATGCCGCATTTGCCTCACACCCTACATTCCAGAAAGAAATGTAGGGTGTGAGATTAGAATACAAAAACGACATAGCTCTCCGAGTCGCCACACACGCTTCCAAAAGTGTATTTTAATATATTCCAGTGACTAACAGGAGGGTCGGCAAACAAAACATTGCTTTGAGCAATTACACTGGTCTATCCGCAACAACTGTAAACCACTTCCCACGGCTAACACACGGCTCTGTAAAGTCCTGTTGTGTCTGTCAGCTTTTCGCACTGTGTTCCTAGAGATGGTGATTGATCCATGGGAAAGTACGTCATGTAATGTTATGTGTTTACTTGGGGATCCAGGTTACGGGCTGTGCTTTCTCTACATGGCCGTCACTCCAGTGCTCCGGGCCAAACTGTCCAAACTGGTGGGGCCTGAAGAACAAGGTAGTCATGCTCTAGGATATCGCCTGTTGACAGTCATGGGTCTTTATGATTGGATAGAGAGGTGACTTGCTGTATCGTGTTGTTCAGGTGCGTTGTTTGCATCTGTGGCCTGTGTGGAAGGACTTTGTTCCCTGGTGGCCAGTGGCATTTTTAACTCCTTATACCCAGCCACCCTACACATCATGAAGGGATTCCCCTTCCTCGTTGGAGCTTTCCTGCTCCTCATTCCTGCAGGGATTATTGGGTAAGAACCTCCTCACAACTGTAGCCTTGTTTTCAAGGATGACTGGTATTTACTAAGACGTTGCATGGTAGCTTTGGGCACTCTCTCGTGTATATTCTAAAAGTGTGTGTTGTGTCTTCAGGGTGGTGGAGTGTCAAGATAACAGTCCAGACAGAACAGAAGATTTGGCAACATCCTGATACTGACAGAACAGGCTCAGTGGATATTCCCCATGTCAAAGCTCTAGTCTCTGGAAGATTGGTGCTCCTGATGCCCGACAAACACGGCTGGAGATGAACATGTTGTCACGCCCTAATGTGTTTCACCTGTTCTCTTGTCTCCACACCCCCCCCACCCGGTGTTGTCTATTTCCCATTACCCTCTGTGTATTTAGTCCCTGTTCCCCCAGCTGGCAGTGCCAGATCGTCTGGTCTTGTACAACGAATCCAGCGTTCTATGTTCCTTGTTTCCGAGCCCCTGCCCAGTTACATTGCCTGTTCCCGTTGCCAACCTTCGCCTGCCCACCGACCACGTACCAGCCCAACGCCTGATAACCACCCCAACAGCCCCGTTGCCAACCATCGCCTGTACATTACAACGAACATTCTGTGTAGTATTGCACTTACCTGACCAGTGTCCGCCTTTGGGTCCTTCCGGATAATAACCCTGATACATGTACCGGACATTTAACACGTCATTGAACCTATTCTGAACCTCATATGTCTCTAAGCACCTCTGCTTACTCAGCAAAGCTGACCGGCTGACTGACGTTCATTAGACCACACATCAGTGGGTTGCAGTGGCTTCACCGCCAAAACACCATGACCAAAAGGCTTGTTCAACCCCATGACTGACATACAGCACATCCTTGTCCTATGTCATTTAAGCCCAGAAGAGAAAGGCCTTCCCTATTGTATTTTAAACTGAAAATCAAATTGAGCTGACATACACTTGTGGTCAAATATGAGCCACACTACTACATCACACTGTCTAAGGGTAAGCAGAAAATAGATGACTGAAAAAATATCAATGTTCGTGTATCTTGATTTCACAAGAGGCGAGCAGCAGATCACTCGGCTTGAGACCAACTTGTCCCGACTCAACCATTAGTATCTGGTAACACAACCAGACCCATCGGCTTCTAGCAGCAGTCAGGGATTATTGGGTTACATTGCTTACAGTTTACTGTCATCTTTCCATGCATCAGATAGCCTAGGATAAACTCCCTTAAGTGCCCTTACACTGCAACCCTGTCACCCCTTTATACAACAGTTGGCAAGGCCAGTCTGTGTGTGACCTGAGTTCAACTGTCAGTAGCCCAGGGAGGCAACCAGATCTCTTGTCCAGTAGGAAGTGGGGAGTCTAATATAGAGGAAGGATTGAACTGTCACTTAGTATTTGGGGTAATTTAGTTTAATCCGTTCTAGAGAACAAATGACAATGAAAGGGCTTCCAGTATTTTAAAATCATGTAACCAAATAAAAGCACTGTCTGGATGTTGCCCTAAGAGGTTTTGATATTACTGATGTTAATGTGAATAGATTTTATGCACTGTGTATAACTACCGATTTTTTGTTATACTGTGAATAACATTTGCTTTAAAAAAGAAAAAGAAAAACGAGGGACCTCAGAGTAGCGAAGTGGTCTAAGTCACTACCTAGCAGTACACCTGTGTCAGTGAAGCCAAGGTATAATAAACTCTTCATTAAAGCGACCCAGTAATTAATCAGTGTGTCACAATAATTTATATCAGGAAATATAATGCTTATTACAAATAAATGTTACGCTCAGTGTTACCATGTATTTTAATTAACAATAATAAGTGATGGACATTATACTGAGGGTAAGTTGATTTTATTGAATAACTGTATGGTAAAATGCCAGAATCTTAAATAAAACACAGGGGCAATACCTGTATTTAGAAACTTGATACATGTATACATCCAGAATTATTGACCCTTGGTAAAGCAGCAAAAAAAGGAGAAAGTACTAATCTTACACTCAAAATTTGAGGAAAACATTTTCTAAGAAAAACATTCATAATCATTCATAAGCTTGTTGGCATGAAGGTGAAATCCAATTTTAGTTTGGGACACCTGGTTAACCCAAGATTCAATAAAAAAACATTTTCTAATTCAAATAACTTTGTCATATAGTCCATAAATTGATGCCCAAATTCCAAACACACCTGACGCCATTCCGACGCAAACACAAGTAGACAAAGGATTATTATAATAATTGCACTTTATTTCTTTCATCACAGACATTTCTGAACTTCTTTATTGGGGACAAATGTCACTCCAACTGTGTGATTATCTGTGTGATGCTATGGACAAGAGGATTTCATAAATGACCAAAATGTTTGTTAGGGAACATAGGATGCTTACCATATAAACTAAACTAACTCTACATGACTTGCCAAAACCAATATAGAAAACAATTATGTAATTGAATCTGATAATTCCACTACATTCAACTATGAACATTATAACACAACTGCATGTTTGTTAACTTTTTGTATCATTTCAATACAGATCACCTTATGCTTTGTTCTTTGTGAAGCTATTGTAGTTGCTGTGCAGAAGTGTACACTTCTTACTGTATATGTAACTGGTGGGATCTAAAGCCCAGTCTGGGAAACCAAGGTCTTCATCATTAGACCCACCTGGGTGAGGAGACACAATAAAAGTTATTCATTCGAAAAAGCCTAAGAAGTTGCCAGCTAAGGAAGGCGTCCAGGAAAAGCTACCTCATCACAAGATCAGAATTTCAAATCAGTGATCGAAGTCAGACATCATCACTGTCAGATATGGCTGTTTGCCATCACCGAGCATTATTGTAAAGAGGCTTCAAATGAACCACCAATAAGCATACATGGTTCTATTTATAAGCACCATGAAAAGCTAATATTATTTCACATACATTATGTCGTTTCCACAAGAAGATTAAAAACAGGATGTTGTATTGTGTTTGTTATGTTATGCTGGATGCACATGTTTTGTTATGTATTTGTTATGTTATGCTGGATGCAAATGTTTTGTTATGTTATGCTGGGTGCACATGTTTTGTTATGTATTTGTTACATTATGCTGGGTGCACATGTTTTGTTATGTATTTGTTACATTATGCTGGGTGCACATGTTTTGTTATGTATTTGTTATGTTATGCTGGTTGCACATGTTTTATCAGATTGTTCACACTGGTTATTTCCTGAGAGACCAACAATATAACTGACCATGCTTATAATAGCTTATAACAGTGGCACGGCAGTTCAGACAATTTCTGCAGTTTTTTTCCCAAACCTGAATAACATTGACAGTTTATGCTATGGACTATATTTGAATTAACTGTACATCTGGTTCACTGGCTAGAACCAAATGCTGTACCATCACACTAGCATATATGATCAAAATACAGCATATATGATCAAAATACAGCATAATACACCTGTCTTCACATGCACAGGAGTAGTGCTGACCAACCGGAGTGCAGAGCATTCTCTGTTGGGCAGGACTGATTACTGATCACTATTGATTCACTATGTTTTTTTAGCATTTTAAAGAGACCACACAGACTATTTCTCTTGACGCTCCTTGGAGCAGTCTGTCTGGGAGCAAGCTGTCTGGTCTCGGCTGGGGTTGTCCTTTAGAAAACGCAAGATCTTCTCAATGGTGGCTTCCTGGTACTCATGGGACCACCTGTATTGAGAAAGAAAGATGGATGATAATAATAAGTGAGACACAAAGAAAGAGACAATAAGATAGATAGGAAAGTGCAAGAGAGACAAATTGTGTCTGCTAGCTTGGACTAACTCACTTGATGCCGTTAAAGTTGAGGATGGTTTTCATGTCATCAGGCAGAGAGTTTGGGTCAGGCCACATGAAGTTATCAGTGACAGGGACAATGTTTTTCTTCCCGCATAAAGCTGTAACAATCTCCTGCAGGATAGATTGGGTACGTTACATCACAGGAAAACATGTTTTTGCCAGGGGATCATGGGGTAGATAATACCTACAATTAGTATTAGTACACCTCAAAGATCACCACAAATGTTTTTATTTGAAAATAATAATCAGACAGGCAGGACCATAAGCAGGCACAATCTACTTCCTCGTTATTGTCGTCATTGAACAGAAATTGGTTTTACAAACTGCACGGCTACTGAAATGTTGTGGCTTAGTTTGAAGCAAGCCATTTATGCAAGTGCCAAGAATATTAATGAAATACAACCATTCTGTAAACAGAAATGGCTGAAAACGTCTCCTAAATGTGCAGGTCTGACCAATTACCACCAAGTACTAGAAATCATGGCGCACATACTTTCCCCATCTTATAGTGGTTATGTTTGTCCAATGTGTTTAAAGGTGACATGCAAACATACGTCATTTGTTAAATCTATCTATAGATCCGTCTGACCTTGTGAACCCAGTCCTTCATGCCCGTGTCACCCATGCACTTGTCGAGGGCGTTGGCCGACAGCACCAAGATGAAGTGCCGTGCCCGCTGGACGCTCTGGATCAGCTTGTCCTCAAACTTGCCTGCCTCCAGCTTCTCCACGTCAATGAACACACTGTAGCCCCGTACCTGCAGGTGGACCTTTAACAGACTAAGGAAGGGGTGTGTGTGGGGTGGGGTACAACAGTGGATCGTTTGTCTTTCTCTAGTCCTGTAGTCTTTCATTCTTCTCCTGACTAATATCCCCTGCCCACTGGACCTCCTCTCCCTCTCTCCATACCTGGCTAGCTGGGACCCAGTAGTCCTGCGGTAGCTAATAAACACATCCGGTCCAGGGGGCTGAGCATCAGTCAGACACGGCTTAATCGGCCTACGTGTGGCAGCCAGGATTCTGGCACGGTGGACGCCGTTCTCTAGAAGATGAATATGATGACTTTATTTTAGACTGTCCAGCAAGGAACGTCCAATGTTTCTACTGGCTCACAACCCACCTATGTGACAGTCTGACTTTAGCTGCTGGTCGGTGATCTGGAAGATGTACTTGCGGTCCACTCCAGACTGCACCAGGCCATAGGTGTACTGGCGAAATTGTGGGTCCACCTCACCTAGCCAGTCGGCCATGTTGTTGGGATCGCAGGTTGAGTAGTTGGCGTGGAACTTCAGTATTCGCAAGTCCCTAAGGAACCTGGCGGATAACATAACCGAAAAATTAGATCGAATTTTCATTAATCTGGGAAAAATAAAGAGTAAACAAATAAGGTTCAGAGAAAGAAATGTTTAATTCTGTAACTTCTTTGTTGGTTTTTACATCTTTTAAACTGTCAACTGATTAACAATATATTTTCATACTGATATGTTATTATACTGACCTCTTGCGTGTGAGTCCTGCAGTCATCCCCAAGTCAGTGCTCAATGCCTCTTCAGTGATGTTTAGCAACAGGTCTCCATCCACATGTAGCTCCTAGATGATGGACAGATAGATGAAGAGGAATAGTCTGATAATCAACAACTGATAATCAACAAGACTCATAGGAAATTGCTAGGTTTACAAGAATCACAACCAGTAAAAGCATCTCCAAACACACAACCAGTTAGACGCTAACGACAGACGGTTACACACAAACAGCTCAGTATCCCTCTCTCTTAACTTCACTGTCTCACACAGGTCCACTCACCTGGAAGCGCTCTGTGAAGGCACTAAAGCCGATCTGCTGAAGCCACCTCTGCACCTCGCCGCCCTTCCAGTTGGGCACGGAGGACAGGATACGACGCGGCACCTCCTCGCTCATCATACCCAGCGCCCGCTTCGCCAGCGCACAGGCCGTCCCGTTGCTCGAGTACATGACGATCCTTTTCAGGCTCTGCACCGCACCTATCTCCTGGAAGATCTGGGAGGGGAACCACGTACACAACTTCACCGGCGTTTCCCAACATATTCCCCCAGGAATGTGCCGGCTTCTGACCTCCGGCACGAACACACACCTGAACCAGGGGGGGAGCCAATCGCTGACGTTTGTTCATCCCTAGCGCGTGACTGACCTTTGTGTTGCGCTGGCGTGACTTGATGCTGGTCTCGACGCACAGGTAAAAGGCAGCAATGCACTTCCCCTCCACCCGAGCCCCGTCCAGCAGTGGCAGCAGCTGCTGGAGGTCTGCTGCCGTCCTCCCCTGCATGCTGTCGGCACTGTCCAGCAAGCTCCGGGCAAACTCGTCCGGGTCGAGCGACGCAATGAACGGCTCCACCAGCTCCAGCGTCCCCGACTTCACCACCTTACACGGGACAGGGTGGTGATGAAATGGACCCTGTTATCCAGAGTGACTTAGGCCTACCAGGTCATTGAACACAACCGGCGCAACATAAATAGCATAGGCCAACAAAAATCTAGGTAGACCAACGTGTTCTATAGTGACATGCTAAAGTCTATATTTGAGTGTGTCACTTGTTAAATCACGCTGCTTATGTATTTCTACGACACGGGTGAAGACCAGGCATTATTTCAGGGGCCATTTCTGCAGACGTGCAGCTGTGTTATAAGGGTTCACAGACGCTTTCTCCCAACTACAATCATAATAGTCGGAGCACCTCCTTCTCGATCTCCCTGTTGGCTGCGAGCACAGCGACGGCCAGACAGGCTTGGAAGCGGATCAGCTCATCCTCTTTGGAGAAGGCCAGCGGAAACAGCCACTCTGCGGCTTGCTTCTCGATCATCAGGCGCTGACAGCGGTGGCCGCCATACATGGCACAGTTGGCGAGCGCCCGGGCACAGTGGCGGAGGACGGTGGGGTCCGTGCCACGGCACCAGAAGAGCAGAGCGTCCAAGGCCCCGTTGGCAATGAGCTGGGCGGATGTCTCCTCCGTGTGTTTGAACATGTGCTCCAGGATGCCTGAGACACTGCGGGCCAGCTGGGCGTCCTCGGTCTCTCTGGTCAGGTTCAGGATCACCCCTAGACCCAGCCGGGCTACATAGTCTCTGGATGACAAGAGATACAGAAATCACAGCTCCTCCTAGATGGTACCAACCATATGAACCTGACTTTTACATGGTTGAACATTTATAATGTAGAATCAAATAATAAATAACGTGTAAATAATAATAATAATGTGCAAAACATTATGGATAGATAAACATGATAGATTGTTAATAGTTCGCTCTTACAATCATTGGAAATTCAATTCAAAATCCCTATTCTATGCTATACATTAGTATTAGGATTATTATTAAACCAAAGTGTGGAATGATGTTAAACATTCTCCATATTGGCTTATGGCATATTGGTTTTTATGGCATATGATCCAAATTAGTAATTTTGTAATGTAAATTGCACTATCGTTTAAGATTATGCATTTTCATGCAGTACTTCCTCCCAAAACTCCCTGTTTTAAGGGGCCATGTTGAACTAAACTCATCTTGTTGAGAGAAACCAGATGGAAAGGTCAGTCCAAGCCAATATTTTGCACATTTTAGATCAGTGTCCTCACACCTGTTCTCAGAGACCAGTATCTGCTCCAGTAGTTTGGCAGATTCATAGATGATCTCCACAGCAGGTGTCATGAGGAGTTGTAAAAGCAGCTCCAGTCCTCCATCCAGTCGTATCCTGTTGCATATCTCCTCTGCAACTTGCCGGCCCACGGTGGGCAGAACCCAGGCCTCTTCCACAAGTTGAAACGTCTCTGCTATGGCCCTGCGGGTTTCTTCTAAATTCGAGGTATCTTTGGCTGATTTCAGTGTCTTGACAGCGGAACGTAAGGCCGGGAGAGAAGTATCCAACGCTGCCTGGATATCAGCGCCGTGAACACCCGGTGAAACTGGTGGTGCTTTCGTTTCCGAAGATGAGCTCATGCTTCCCGACCTCCGAGTCCCCATCCGGCTGACATATTCCGGTACCGTGAGTCTTTCGGAGCTGAACATGGAGAAATATCGATAAAATCTCCAGAGAAAAACAGTTAATGATAAGAGCATCCACCGTCTATATTTGACTGGGCCAAAAACGTAGGTCAAGATCACTAGTTGATGAATTATCAGAATCGTTTCCCAGGATGAAAAATAAACGTGTGCGTATAATAGCGGCCTACTAAATGAGAGATTGTTTCTCTTGAATTCGAGATGTTTACATTGGATTTATAAACCAACAAAACAGAGTGTTGTCTTTTCCACTCTTTAAGGGATTTAGCCAACTGTCAGTTGGAGCAGGAGCTGAATTCTAAAAATAGATGACTGCTTCAGAAAAGAATGACTCACGCTGATGACATGTTTCAAATAAGTGAATAACGACACATTGCACTTTCATCATTATCCCCACCAAGCCGTTACATTTGGTCATAAGGACGGGGTTTCCTGGTTTTACACAAGGCCGACAGATTCGATGAATCGATGACAATTCAGAATAACCCGACTCCACTCCTAAAATAGCACGCTTCTACTAGGCTACTGCATATGAGATAATGTAACATCACTGCGGATGTTAACTCACTGGTAAAATGAAAACATTTAGGCCTACTCGAAAGCAGGTCAAATTACGTTTACCAACTGATGGGAAAGAAGTGAGATATGTGGTCTTCTGTCGTGAGATCTTCCGTCTCTCGTCTTCCACATGAACTAAGGTTTAATCCAGACAAAGGTTCACTGTTCTTATTGTCTCTGTTGTTGATTTCTCTATTCACAAGTCTTGTCATAAGACTCACAGGATCTGTTTTGTGATGATTTAATCCATAAAAATCTAGCCGCTCCTCATCCTTAACTCAGCATCCCCAATCCTTGCTGTTATGGTCCTATTGACTTCAGTGTTCAGCCAGACATTATGGACCTGCAGAGGTCTGCTTTGCAACAAAAGCGCTAGTCACTATAGTAGTTCCATAGAGATAGCAAGAGGACTCTAGCTCTGCTATTTTAGTACCGTATCTGACAATGTTATGAAGAATTCAGTGATCGTGCGAAATCAGTGTCTGTCGAAAGGGCGCATGCGCTTTAGAAGATTTTCCTATATGCTAACGAGAGCGCGTGATATCTCGCGCGTTTTTTGCTTATCTCTCAAGACAGTGTCTTCCTTCCAAAAATGGATTCCAAAAAATGTCTTGTTAGCCAAGCTGTTGCCTCTGCAATACATGCCTTTTTTCGTTGTGATCCATAGATTGTTTTAAAAAATAGCCCAATTTTATAGATATATTTAAGCAGCCAATTGCAATACATTTGACATACATTTACCAAATGTATACAGATAATATACACTGCTCAAAAACATTTCCTTTTTTTACCTTGTGTAATTAGTTGAGAACAAAATAATGTAATAATGGTCATTGGGCCCACTGCACTAGCCTAGGGTCTGACGATGAGTCTGAGACTGTCATCTTGGTACCTAACAACAGTCAGGGTAACGTTGGGACTCTAAGGATATACCTCCCCAGACCATCACTGACCCACTGCCAAACAGTCCATGCTGGATGATGTTGCAGGCAGCATAACATTCACCACAACGTCTCTCTCACATTTCAAAGGGCTCTGGTAGTGCACCTCCTGTTCCTCCTCGCACAAAGGCACAGATACCAGTCCTGCTGCTAAGTGGATGGCCACCACCTGCAAAACAATTCCCTTTTTGGAGGTTGTCTCGTGGTTTCCTCTAGTGCACCTGTTGTCACTTTCATTTGCACTAAAACAGGTAACATTGATGCACAATTGCTCATGCTTCCTAACTGGATAGATTGATACTTGGACTTGGACTTAGACTTGGTGTTCTACTGTGATAATCATGTGTTCCTAAATTGTTTTGAGCAGTGTATTTAAAATATATTTAATATTAAAAGAGAAGTCCAACAAATGTAATTGGCTAGCTAACGTTTGATCACAGTTGCCTTGACTGGCTGTGCTAGCTAATGCCAACATGACATTTGTTGTTGAAACAATACAACTTACCAACACAATCTATGGGTGCAGAATCAAGATATAAGATATCACAATGCTATATAACAATATTCCTTAATCTACAACTATGTAAATTCTGCAACAGGCTCTGTTACAACTACGTAGTTGAATCATTGTGTGAGGTCATGTTCCCTTGACTAACAACTTTGTGTTATAAATGCAAATGCTTCTTTTATCAACCAGTTCAAAAAGACCACAAACAGAAATGTTGTTTTACTACACTATTTATTCCTCAGACATTTAAACTTAATGTAAGAATGAAATGGTACACATCATAATTAGTCTATGGCTTTCAGTAATATTTGGTCTGTGTGACGTGGAAGAAGGAGACCAAAATGCAGGTAGGCGAATAGGTTCTAATAGGTTTTATTACCTATGGTGTGCAGTAGGACTGAACACTACCGAATGTTCAAGTGGCAATAAGGGACTTTAATTATACCCTGCCACAGAGCACCTCTGTGCCCTACACGAAAACAGATAGACAATAACGAACGCAGAGACAAGA
>JACXGK010003036.1:0-31089 GCA_016801125.1 Novumbra hubbsi | reverse complement strand
CTGGTTGGGATCTATCCACTACTGTTTCTTTATTATCTTTAAGGTGTAAAATCCTTCCCTCTGTGTCTCTCTCTTCACTTCTGTTTTTGTTTTTCTTCATTGATTTTGTTTCTGTTTACTGATTTCGTCAGCCAAAAACTAGGTTGAAAAGTAAATAATCTGTAGAGGTGAATGACACAGTTAGGGTAGTGATCACAGGGGTGATTGATTAGTAGTACACGCTCTCCCTGGATCCACTCAGTCAGATACAGAGAGGCAGCATGAGACTATGGTTGATCCTGCTAGCTTGGCTTGGTATTGCAAAAGCTGCGGAGGGTAAGTATATGAACTATTACAAAAATACTATGTGTGGTTCTATTTTCTGAGAAAATTACACTGAGGTTGTACTGAGGTGCAAGAAAACTTGTTAGTGTTAGTATTCCCAAGTGTTGCTGTTCCTTGTTTGTTAAAAAATTACCGTACATTGTCAGAGTCATGCATGAACCGCTGTGAGAATGGCTTTGACTCGGTGAAGAATTGCCAGTGTGACAGCATGTGTCGATACTACCAGAGCTGCTGCTCAGACTACAAGACAATCTGCCAAATGACAAGTAAGCAGTGAATGTCTGAATTTGTAAGTTTTAACATTTTGTGTTAGTTAAAGAAATAACAGATTTAATCTTCTACCCATTTTAAATATTATACAACCCAATTCAGACTTAAGACACATTCAGGTATTGTGGGTTTAAAGTCAATAAAACATGAGACTAAAGCTACTTATCTCAAGTCTGAATGGAAATCCATCATGAATAATAGGAATTACTGACTGATTAAAATGAGGATGTGTTGCAATGTTTAACATCCTCATGATATATCTGGCTTTCAGTGAATTGCATTTATCTAATGTGATGTTTAACATCCTCATGATATATTGGGCTTTCAGTGAATTGTCATTTATCTAATGTGATGTTTAACATCACCCTCAGCCCGTGGGGACACCTTCGAATTTGCAGAGGATGATGATGGTCCATTTCCCCCTACACCAATTACCCCTTGGACTGAACCTGAAGATGAAAAATCTATCTCCTCAGGTAGGCAACGGTCTCAGCACACCCAGAGACAACAGTAGTCGTCCCACAGAATACCAATGTAATAGTAATTGAGTCAGCTCCAGTCACTACAGATGCTCCAAACACAACTGTAGAAGAAGCTGCAACCACGCAACAACCAGTGGCTTTCCCGAAGGCTTCAGTGGCTACCCCGAAGGCTCCTGTGGCTACCCTCAAGACTCCAGTGGCGACCCAGAAGGATCCAGTGGCTACTCCGAAGGTTCCAGTGGCTACTCTGAAGGCTCCAGTGGCTACCCCGAAGGCTCCTGTGGCTACCCTCAAGACTCCAGTGGCTACCCTGAATGATCCAGTGGCTACCCCGAAGGTTTCAGTGGCTACCCAGAAGGATCCAGTGGCTACTCCGAAGGTTCGAGTGGCTACCCAGAAGGATCCAGGGGCTACCCTGAAAGATCCAGTGGATACCTCGAAGGCTCCAGTGGATAAGCTTAACGCTCCAGTAGACCCAGATTCTGAGTCATGCAGTGGCAGGCCCTGGGATTCTTTGATGCAGATGAAAAACGGCTCTGTCTATGCTTTCAGAGGTAAGAATGGAGAGGGTGTATGAGGTGATAACACCAGTAGGGGTTTCATATATCTGCAAAATATACACAGGACACAATGAAATGCTACCCTGAGAGCTACCTCTAAAAAGACTGGTAAAATATCGAGGACGTTTCCTAAGAAAGATATACATCATTAACACAATAACAGAGTAAGTGATATCAGCTTCCAACAGATCTTTGTTTTTTCAGATTATGCATTTACATTTTTTTTATAGAAATGCCATTAGGTTTAGAGATAAGATGCCCTGTTTTGGGTCCTCTGGTAGGGCAGTATTTCTTTGAGCTTGATGACAAGGCGGTGATGCCTGGATATCCCAAACTGATTGAGGACATCTGGGGAATCAGAGGACCTATAGATGCTGCATTCACTCGTATTAACTGCCTGGGAAAGACATATTTATTCAAGGTGAGTCTAAAACACTGGCTATAAAGCACAGAGAACACATCAGCGGAAAGTATTTAAAAAACAACCAGAGCTTACTAGAATTGATAACTCCAGCTCAGTCCAGTTTTTTATTTTGAAATGTCAAATCCAGGGGAACAAGTACTGGAGGTTTGATGATGGTGTGCTGGAGGAGGACTATCCCAGAGACATTAGCGTGGGTTTTGACAAGATACCGGATGACTTAGATGCAGCCTTCGCCATAGCTGCCCCTGGTCACCATGGCAAAGAGAAGGCTTACTTCTTCAAAGGTCACAAATACAACGACTATTATCAACTAGGCAGTTGCTAATTCATAAGTTATTAAATATCTCCAATTATTTTTTGTACCAAGTGCAGAGAATCCTTTACATTAATTAAAAAACATAAATAAATACATAAATAATTTTAGCAAAAACAATCCACATTGATGGGATGCTGTAGTCACAATGAAGTGAATAACTTACTTGTTTTATTTGTATTTCCTGTCACATGACCAGTGGTTTGTGTCCCCTAGGTGACCAGTACTATCAATATGAGTTTCTTAACCAGCCGTCTCATGAGGAGTGTATCAAGGGTTCAGCCAGATCGCCCTCGGCACTGTTCAGAGCCTACACTGACATTTACTATGACAGCTGGGAGGAACTCTTCAGCAAGCTCTTCAGAGGCAGTAAGAGGCTAGAGTTCTTTCTCAATTATGTTGTCCTTTTTCTTTCTTTCTTTCTTCAAATAAATTGGACTGTTACCTTTAGACCATCTAATGCATATTGAGGAGGTGAAGAAAGAGGATGTAAGGAATGATTTTTAAAATGTAAGCCTCACCATGTAATGACGTGTGGCTCTTTTCCCCAGTATCCAACCACCACGATGGGCACCGGTTCATCAACAGGGACTGGGTTGGCCTCCAAGCCCCAGTGGATGCCGTCTTGGCAGGCAGACTCTACCTCTCCCCCAGACACCTGCCAGCACCTTTACCCCCTTCCTGGGATAACAGCAATGGAAGGCGCCAATCATGGGACCAACAGTGGGGGCGGTATGGACAACAGTATGGACAACAGGATGGACAACAGGATGGACAACAGGATGGACAACAGGATGGACAACGGTATGGACAACGGTATGGACAGCGGTATGGACAGCGGTATGGACAGCGGTATGTACAACAGTATGTACAACAGTATGGACAACAGAATGGACAACAGAATGGACAACAGAATGGACCACAGGATGGACAACAGGATGGACAACAGGATAGACAACAGTATGAACAACAGGATAGACAACAGTATGAACAACAGGATAGACAACAGTATGGACAGCGCTATGGACAACAGTATGAACAACAAGGTCAGCAAGGTCAGCAGTGGGGTCAGCACAGAAATAGACGCCAGTCTCACTGGGGTGCCGGGTCAGGATTGGATATGGGACAAGCGTTGGAAAAGAGGGGAATTGATCTGGGACAGAAGATGTTTGGTGGTTGGGACACGCGCCAGACAGATGCCCAGGATGAAGGAAGGGAGAGGGGCAGGAGTGACCAGGAGGGGAGGAGGGTTGGATACAACCATGATTCCACATATAACAATAAGTGGAGAGCCTACGGGGAGTTTATCAACAAGCGCCAGCCAGTGCAAAGTGTGTACTTCTTCAAGGGAGGTAAGGACAGACACAGAAAACACACACAACCCCTAATGGGCACTAAACAACATAATATTTGTTATTGGCCACATGATTATTCGTTATTGGCCACATGACTGGAGGATGTCTTTTGTCTGTGTCTGTTTTTCCAGATGAATACTTCAGAGTAGATCTGAAGACTAAGAGAGTGGACCAAGCCAGGCCTCCTTATCCCAGGTCAATTGGCAAATACTGGTTGGGCTGTCCTGACAAAACACATGGAGCAGAGAGAAAATAGTTTCCCCATTGGATTAAGAAACAGTACAGTATGTTAAAAATTATGCTAATACAAGACACAAATATAAAGTCATTTGGTTTTAAAAAAATGTTATGTCTTTTGGACCATGGAATGCTTACGTAGTACCTTTACAATAAAAAAAATTTCCAACTGTAAACTAATCCTACATGTTGTTGGAAGGTATTTAAATACAACCCTCAATTCAATTAAGTTGGAATGCTGTGTAAAATGTAAAGAAAAACAGAATGCAGAGTACAATATATTCAATATAAAATAGTACAAAGACAACACACTAAATGTTGAAACTGAGAAATGTAATTTTTTCTTGAGAAATATATGCCCAGGTAGAATTCGATGCTGGCAACACAATTCAGAAATGCTGGGATGGGCAACAAAAGACTGGAAAAGTGTAATGCTTGAAAAAAACAGCTCACAACTTATTTGGTTAATTGGCAACGGGTCAGTAACATGATTAGGTATAAAAAGAGCATACCAGAGAGAATGAGTCTTTCAGAAGTCAAGACGGGGAGGGGTTTATAACTCCCTGAAAGACTGCACAGTGTAACAGTTTAAGAATAACGTTTCAAAATAATATTGCCAAGGGTTTGGGGGTCTCATCATCTACACTACATAATATCGTTAAAAGGTGTAGAGAATCCGGAGAAATCTCTGTACGCAAGGGACAAGGCCGAAAACCAATATCGGATGCCGTGTGATCTTCGGGTCCTCAGGGGGCACTACATTACAAACACAATTATTTAATGCAAATCACTTCGTGCCCTGGGACACAGTTCTGAAACCATTGTCTGTGAACACAGTACTTTGCGGCATCCACAAATGCAAGTTAAAACTCTACGCAAAGAAGGAACCAGATATAAACCATGTCAGGAAATGCCACCACCTTCTCTGGGCCCAAAGTCATGTGGTCAGACAAATCCTAATATTTTTAATGGGAATTAATGGACGACACGTCCTCCGGGCTAAAGAGGAAGGGGCCGTCCAGCTTGTTATCAGCACGCAGATCAAAAGCCAGCGTCTGTAAATGTATGTGGGTAAATTAGTGCACATAGTATGGGTGACTTGCACATAGTATGGGTGACTTGCACATAGTATGGGTGACTTGCACATAGTATGGGTGACTTGCACATAGTATGGGTGACTTGCACATAGTATGGGTGACTTGCACATAGTATGGGTGACTTGCACATAGTATGGGTGACTTGCACATAGTATGGGTGACTTGCACATAGTATGGGTGACTTGCACTTCTGTGAAGGCATCATTAATGCAGTGCAGACCTGTCACCATTGAAAACATTATAAAATGAAAAATATGACACGTTAGACAGGCAAGAATGGAAATACATTTCACTTAAAAAATTACAGCAATTGTTCTCGTCAGTGCTAAAACGCTAACAGAGTATTGACAGAAGAACAAGTGATACAACAGTGGTAAACATGCCCCTGTCCCAACCTCTTTTATGCATGTTGCTGGCATACAAATTCAAAATAGAATTTGATATGTTGTCTTTGTACTATTTTCAATTTAAGGATTTCCACATCATTGCATCTGTTTTTGTTTGCATTTAACTGTGGGGTTGCATTAAAACAGGGTTGTAAATCCACTGTTAAAGTTAACCTGACTTGTTCTGTCATTCCAGCTCTTATTGGGGTTCAAAGGTCCACCGCTTTCCCATGTCCTCAGTCTGCCTGGTTACGGGCAAAGTTCATTTATTTTTGCTCTATATAAGTCTATATCTCCTCTATGGACTTTGACAGTGCTATCTTTCCTGGCTGGAAAAAAACAGCTTAAAATAGGGGCCTTTTGACACGTGTTAATAATATATAATTTATAAGCAACAAGATTCTATCCATTTCCATATTATTTTCTTAATATAGCTTACAAATAAGTAATAAATAACTCAGAGATCAATGTTCCAACATTGCATTTTTACTACATACATGACAATAGTAATGGTAAGCATTTTCACCCCTTTTAAAGGTCACTTTGGGATTTAAAAAATTACAAAGTTTCACCCTCCTTTTATTTTTTGAACAGCTGAGCTGAATTAAGCAGAAGAAATGTATATATTTCAATTACATATACACAAGGCCATCCATGAGATCACAATTCAATTATCAACCATGTTTTGAAGCTATCAACGGTTGTATTTCCTCTTCTCATGGGACACGAATGCTGCCCTTGAGTAATTTCTAGCTACGCAGTTGAAGAGTGAGTTGTTATTCAATTGTGTATCAATCTCCTATCCATTATTGCAAACAACATCACCTCAAACATCTTACTATCCCAAAAAGCTTTGTTTATTTCCCTGCAGGGACAACTCCAACACTGGGGTTGGTTAGACCACACTTCATTCCCAAATCAACTAAATTCCACTCCGTGTTGACCGCGCTTGCAGTCTGATTGACTGATCTAGTCACCACTGTTGGAATCATTTGGGAATTCGATTAAAGCGGATCCAGTGATCACAACTCAACAAGTGATCCCTGTCAACAGGGAAAATGCTGCAGGTGGGAATGTTCACCAATATTGGATCCACCTGTGTGTCTGTGACTGGAGCTGCCTTTGTTGTAAAATATGCATGGCACATATTTAAGCAGGCATGCAATAATACTGTCATAATCCATTTCACGTCATCCGTTTCCTTGCTTATTTCATTTCACTTGGTGCGAAATAAAACAAGCACTTGTAGTGCACTTCAATAACGAAAGAGGGTGTCATTTAGTAGGCAAGCTAGTGTTGACTAGTGTTGCACACCGGAACGGCTAGAAATGACGGCTAGAGATGACGGCTAGAGATGACGGCTACAACATGTAACTTAATAAAGACGACAGATAGGAAAATGCTTTTTTTCAATTTAATTTGCATTGTTGTTACAATGTCAATACAATCCCTCCCTTACTCAGAAACCGTACTTGGTGTAGTATTGCTGCTGGTGTTAGACAACACTGAATACACAACGAGTGACGAGCAGTGATATAAGATAATGAGATATGAGGGGTTGATACCCAGTATAATATACACACATTTACAATTGATATACACATTTACAGGATAAGCATAGTGTATCTAGATACAGGGCGATTTACACAGTGTTTGTCTAGTACTGAGCAGCTATTTCCCTCACAACTTTGAGGTGTATTGGTGAATGTGGTAAGTACACCATCTTATTAGTCCCTATCGAACCGACGGCCGATGGCGGAGGGCCACAGAAGGAGAGAGAAACATTCGGTCCAATGACCTGAACTCCCTGTCTGTCCTCCAGATGATTAGGGGTGACTGAGGGTGGAGGGGGTCCGGAAGGATCTTTTCTGCACGCTTCCTCACCCCCAAAACCATGTAGGACATCAACGCTTGGTGGGTGCAAAACCCGAGAACCGTTTTGGGGTTTGAAGCTAGGAATGCATAATCTGTACATTCTCATATAGGTTAGGTTCCTCGTCCACATTGGTGACCACTCCTTTATTGGTTATAACCTCACTGAGACTGACGGCGTCCGTGAGAACTCCAGGGGGTCCGACCATCAGATATCCGCTCTCGGCCTCAGTCTGCAACCTAGGTGTGCCATGCTCTCCCCTCACCTCTGACCTCTCACTCCTCACCCCTGAACCATCGACTTCCGGCACGCTCCTCAAAATGGAGGACAGGGGCCTTCTGGGCGTCCCGGCGGCAGCGGCGCCTTCTGGTGGTGGATGAGTGTTAGTGCCGGCGTCAGTGTTTCCCATGTCAGCAGGGGAGCTGTGGGGGGCGTGCTGCTTCCTCCTACTGGGTTTCCGCATCGCTACGCCCTCACCCACTGGACTCCCCGCCTCCGGGGACCCGTGCTCCCACACGCTGGCCCGGGCCCCCAGCTTCCTCCGGGGGGGCTTGGTGATCCCCTCAGCTCCCAGGCCCTTCCCCTTTAGCTTGCCCCCCCCCTCCTGGTCCTTGCGTGTCTGTAGGCTGCCGAGACGTCGTAACATGGCCTGGACCGGGCCCTCCGAGGTGGGGGACTCCAGTTTAGACAAGGGCCTGCCCAGGCCGGCCTTCCCCACCGTCACGTACACCGTGGCCACCTTTCCCACACCGCTATTCAGCTCTGCCAGCTGGGCATCAGTAGAGGAGTCAGTCGACTGGCCGCCCTTCCTGGTGAAAGCTGCGTTTGAGGAGGTGCGTCTCCGCCCCACTGTGGCTCCCACAGACTGCAGGCTGGACAGGGCTCTGGACGGAGAGCCGGTGTACCTGTCCCCCTCCGGGTCCCCGGCGTCATCACTGAATCCTGGCTCTTCCGGAGGTCCCGTGCCACATCCACCTCCATCAACCTCCACCTCGGTCTCGTCTGCAACTTCCCCCTCCAAGGCCTTGCCTCCTTGAGCCTGGACCCCCCAGGGGGACTTTGGTTTGATGCGGGGGGCTCCAGGTGTCAGGTCCTGGCTCGAGCCACGCCGTTCCTTGGGGCTGAACCTGGGATTTCCCAAACGGCAATGGATTTGTCACGCTGCCGGTCATAGTAAAGCCAAACCATCAGCCGTCATTACATTCGACATGTAATGTCATTTGTACCTGGTGCCCTCGGCGAAGGAGACAGAGGGGCGTTTTGACTTGGCGATGCTGGAGGTGCGGGGGATGCCGAATGGGAGGGAAATGTCCTCCCCGCTGACGCTGAAGGTCGATGGGTCGGGGAAGATGTTACACTTAGATGTCATCTCATGCTGGAACTCCTGAAACTCCCCTCCTGCCACCGCTGGGATGTCTAACGGGGAGAGAGGAGAGAGGGGGGAGTTACCGGGAAAAGAAGGTACAGCATGTATCCACACACACACACACACACACACACATACCTTCTCTGGGTGGGACACAGTAGAGGACCTCCCCAGTCTCCTCGTCACTGTCAAAGGAGGACCCGTCAGTAACCCAGCCTGAGGAGGGAGGCTCTATGAAGCTGTGGTTGAACGTCAGCTCAGGGTCATGGTGGGACACTGGAGAGAGAGGTAGTCAGTATTCCCATAACTACTGGGTTTGTTCCTTACAGGGGACAGACAGACAGAGAGATGGTAGAAAGGACAGAGACAAACAGATCTAGAGTAATATATGTTAGTGACCTGTGACCCTGGGCAGCCCAGATGACCAGACCGAGAAACATGGTACAGCAGAGCTCACGTTGGCCATGACGTTGTACACATGATGCTTCACACGGACAGAGGTTCCCCCATCGCCCACTGCCACCCTGCAGGGTCACAGCAAGGTTAGAGGTCAGGGGAACACGCTTGCTTGGCGTGCACACACACAAACACACACACACACATTTTCACACACACAGACACACACACTTTCTCACACACACACACATTTTCACACACACACACACAGAGACACACAGCCTTTCACACACACGCACACAGACACACACACTTTCTCACACACACACACACACACACCTGTCTTTGCCATCAGTTGGTCCCCCACAGCAGCAGCAGCAACACAGCAGACACAGAAAGGCCAAGAGGAGAGGGAACAGCAGACCGGCCACCAGAGCCCTGTGACCACCTCAATGATACACACACACACATTTCTGGTAATGATTGCTAATCATAACCCTAAGCCTTAACCACCGATTGTATATATAGCTATATATTTGAGCCAGAAACTCATTGACACTCTCATTAGCTTCCAGGATGTATCATTAGCTAGCACACACATTTAACTAAGTAGTCATGTTAAAGACTAGGACACATGCATACTGTAAGGGCAGTCCCCAGTTGCTGGGTGACAGGCCACACCCTCTCCACAGTCACAGACAGAAGTACAGTTGAAGCCATACAGCTGATCTGGACAGGTGTCGTTACAGCTGTGGGGCAAACACACAGCACGCCGTTAGTCACATTTAAACAGAAATGTGGAGGTTGTCCATTCCCTGAATCTGACTAGACTGGAGAAAGATAATGAAGCGTCCTTAACTTTCATTTACATTTTCTTTGTAATTTCAGTAATAAATCTAGGCAATTTCACCTTTCTCCCTGGAACCCAGGCCCACAGACACAACTTCCTGTCACGTGATCACAGTGGCCATGGAAACAGGGACCACACAGGAAGCTGCAGCCGTCCCCATATGTCCTGTTGGAGCATAGCTCCTCACACCTGCACACAGTGACCCGGACCAAATGACAACATTGTCAACAGTGGACAACACTGAACCTCATCACAGTGACGGACACAGGATCGCGTCGTTTGGGGTAGCCGTGGCACAAGGTAGCTTACGTGTTTATCCAACACCCAAACGCACACACACACCTGGGTCCGGTCCATCCTGGTTCACAGCGGGAACACGCCCCCGTCACTGGGTCGCACGGTTCCCGGTTCCTGCAGCGTGGGCACGCCTCCTGGCAGTGGTCTCCATGGTAACCTCGCGGGCACGGCCGGTCGCAGCGTGTGCCGTTCCACCCCGGCGCACAGGCCCGACACCCGCCGTCGACAGCAGAGCACGACTGGCCTCCTTCACAGTGGCCACAGCTACACAGCAGAGGCCGGGAAGACGGAGGCCCCATGGGGTCAAACCCAATGAACGCACGCAGTGATCATCCATCCAGACAAGGCGGCGTCCGCGCAGTACCTCAGTCTGCAGCCACCGCCGTGCTCCCCCGGTCCGCAGGGCTCGTTGCAGAAGGTCCCCTTGAACCCGGGACGGCAGAGACACTCCCCGCTGGCCGGGTCACACTGGCTGTGCAGCATGTTACAGTTGCAGCGCCGGTCACACGATGGACCCCACCACCCGTTCTGGCAGTCGCACTCCCCCGTCTTCTGTTGGCACGACGATGTATAGCAGTTACAGCGCCGGTTGCACCGCGGACCCCAGTACCCCGTGGAACAGTTACACCTGCGGACCATCGCTTTTTTAACCAAACGTGCCACGTCACTTTAGTAGGTTAGAGCGCGTGACACAGTCCTTGTAATTACCATTGGTGCATGGGTGTGAGGCGGTGCGCTAGCTATGGTCTGGAGTTGTGAGCAACGCCCTTGTGTCTCACCTGCCGCTCCGCGGGTCGCAGGTGGAGGTGCCGGGGTAGCACGGGCATTTCGCGGCGCAGGTGGGGGACCACCAGCCTTCGTCGCAGGTGCAGTTGCCATCCGAGGTGTGGCAGTGCCCGTGGAGGCCACATTGGCAGGCGTTCTGACAGAGCGCCCCCCAGCGGTGGGGGAGACATGTGCACGTCCCTGTCATAGGGTCACAGCGCCCGTGAGGGTGACACTTGCAGAGCTCACGACAGTCTGGGGCCCAGAACTCTGGAGGACATTCTTGAGAATGACGACAGGCCGCTTAGTTGGGTTACTGTGTTATAACCCCATTCGCTAGCAACTGTTACGAACGGTGCTGTATCATCACTTGTTAACTTCGGCCTATGTGACTCAGTGCCCCCTGCGTAACGCTTGTGTCTTCCCAACCATTTTTAGTCACTTTACCTCCAACAAAATGTAGCTTTTGACCCCTGAAGTTACCCCTTATGGTAACATTACAAGCAAGTCATTGGTGTCACGGGTGTTCTCAAATACCCCCTATTGATGGGCCAGGTTCCCCCAGGGGTCCTAATACCCCTGGTTGGGAACCACTGCCCTGTGGGACTTACGTGTCTTGCAGTGGGCTCCATAGTAGCCTGCTGGACAGCGACAGACCCCTGGGTAGACACACACCTCGTCCCGCTGGCAGGCCCGCTCTCCGTCACACACAGCTGAAGGCAAAGCCAGAAGACACAGTGACGCATTATAAACCGTCCACCGGAGAGAGACAAAAGGCCTGTTCTGGCGTGCTGTGGCCAGCCATTGGTCAGTCTAGTCATACTCACGTGTCGTACACTCCTCTCCTTGCTTTCTCCATCCTGTACAACATACCAGAGTGGAGGGATCCCTGTTCGAGGTTAACAGAAGACCGCAATTCATTATGCATTTCCTAATGAGTAGGTATATATTAGGTTACAATTAGATAGCGTCAGAGAATGTTTGATAATGTTTCGCAATTATGCGTTTAGGCACATAAAACACAAGGTTGTTTGGCATAAAGCATGACACAACTCCAGGGCTGGATACAGTCCTTAGTGGTGGTGTATTGGTAATACATTACAGGTTTTGCAAACATGTTTACACCCCAATTAGGGCACATAGAGTATTTTACTATTATTATTAATTGCCCGTGGCTTAAAGTCAATCAGTGTTCAGGACCGAAACCAGATTATAAGTGGTGTGGAAAAGGGGTTATGGTATATGCCCAATATACCATTGCTAAGAGCTATTCTAAAGGACATAAAACGTAGCCGTGGTATATTGGCAAGTCCCCCAAATTCCTGATTACAAAACAGTTATACAGTTGTGATATTATACTTTTGGTTGTGGTCCAATTCACCACAGAAGTCAGGATTTGAAGCACCCATATTAACATATTGGATGGAAGAGGCAGAAAAAGAAAGAATGTGAAGGTGGAATGTGGTCATCACCTGAGGTCCTGGCAGACGTTTGTCCCTGAGGGGGTCAGTCTCTGAAAGGAGATGGGACAGCACAGCAGTAATCCTAGACCTGTCAGAAAAAGGCCCATGTCCAACCAGCAACCAGGTCCGAAGCGGCAGACAATGTCTCAGATGTCCCAAAACCACAAGTTCTCTTTTCTCTTCCCGAGTCCAGCAGAGTCCTCGTTGCCCTCTATCAATCCTTCTCCCTGGGAAATTTTACACTCCCCACTCTACCTTTCAGAACATCTCTGTCTTCTGCAGGCCAATGGAAAACACCCTTCCTTTCACTCCCTCTTTCTCCTCGGACCAGGCCCGGGTAGTTCTAGCCCCAGAGAAGCCAGAGTTGACCGGTCCAAACCCATCCATTTCCTGTGCCTCTTTCCTGGGGAAGTTGAAGCCACTTCCTCCCATTCAATCTGCCTCAGTGTAGACTTTTCTTTAAGACCAAACATATTACAGACTCTGGCGAGAGGTAAATGACTTATTTAGCATATGTGTGAATGTCATATATACAAGTGTGTATGCAGGAGTTTTCCTCAATAGTTCACCAATCTATCCCCACTAGAATCAAAGTAGGGTGTTCCAATTGCAAATGTATATATTCACTATCCAACAGAAATTCTCCAACAATACACATTTTGTATTTTCACTTTAGATATTTATTTGGTTTTCCGTAGCACTCAGGCTTCTTCATTAAAAACATTCCCGCTAACAAAGGTTACAGATTCATACAGTGTTATAGATCATAACTCAAAAAGATCACAAGCAGAATTCATACAAAAGGACAGAAAACTACATCAGGGTCTGAGTGCTAATAACGTGTTAAGTGGCAGCCATTGTTAAGTGTTTTACAACATGGCAGGATGGTAATGGTAAGAGAACACACCATTTCCTCCCAAGAATCAGCTCTCTCTCTTACACACACACACACACACACACAATATTGGCACAGACACATGCTATATAAGCAATGAGGCACAAAAAATATGACATTTTTGTGTTCAGTGGGAAAAAAATATGAATTCATATTGCAACACAATAAAATGTGGATCTCCACAGTAGGTGAATATATTTCAGAGGCACTAGAAGATAATAAAGATGTTTTTATATGAATAAATGTTGTCAATACATTCTGAATTAGAACTAACATACACTTCTATGTACACACTGCCTATGACCAAAGCTGTGACAAGCCTGCAGGAATTACAGCAGCCACATGGCATGCTAACAATACCCACAATTAAGTCATATAGTAATATAGTGTAATATATGGTGAGGAAAGTCCACCATTATTGTTCATTTGCATGGCTGCCCTCTTGTGGCAATAAAATGTATTACTGCAATAAATAATGATCGCAGTGGTCAAAATACATTTTGGTATCTTTGGTAAAAAACTTTTTTGTTAAAATATCTCAATAAAAATGTCAGTTATTGGTAGGAGATGGTTACATACCACATACACATATATGGTGTTGCTATAATACAAACACATTACAAAAACATGTCTTTTAAAATAAAAATAAAAACTTCATACTGTCCTGCCTAGATATTGTCAATGTAAGGAGAAAGAAAGAATGAAAGAGGAGAGATGAAGAATGAGGAAGAGCCCAAAAATAGCCAGGATTAAAAGAAATATGAAAAAGAGAGGAAGAGAGTTTACTACATACTACAAGAGAGGAAGAGAGTTTACTACCTACTACAAGAGAAAAAGAGAGTTTACTATGTACTACAATAGAAGATGAGAGTTTACTAAGTACTACAAGAGAGTAAGAGAGTTTGCTACGTACTACAAAAGAAGAAGAGAGTTAACTATGTACTACAAGAGAGTTTACTATTTTCAAAACAAAAGGCAGAGGAGTGTGAGAACAGGTGGACAGCAGGTGTTGAGGGTTGGACAGCAGGTGTTGAGGGTTGGACAGCAGGTGTTGAGGGTTGGACAGCAGGTGTTGAGGGTTGGACAGCAGGTGTTGAGGGTTGGACAGCAGGTGTTGAGGGTCGGCAGGAAAGTGCTCAGGAGGAGGGCCTTGAGTGGGTCTCTACGTCATCAATGATTTCCCAGGAAGAGGCCGTGTGGTTTTCACCGGCACTACGGTTGCTGTGGTTGCTAGAAGAGCGGGTCAGGAAGCCAAAGCTAGGAGACAACACAGGAGACCACTAGGATCAGCTACACTAACTCACCACCAGAAGGAACTAAAGCTACACATAGGAGAGAACAGAAAACAGTTCACAGGTCAGAGATGTTATCTACAATACATGGTTGTCCTCCCTTCTGCTGAGCTCTCATGAAGTCTCTAATCATTAAACTGCAAGCATGCATGTGGGATCTGGTAATAGATGCCTGGGATTCCTGGTATGTTATGCAGATGGGGTAGCCCCTCAACACACCACGAGGAGTTTGCAGTTTATGTTCGCATCAGCTAGGTTTAGAGCAGGGGTGTCAAACCGGTTCCTCAGAGGGCCGTGTGTTTGCAGGTTTTTGTTTTTTCCTGTAAATTGGTTCCCAGTTCAGACCTAAACAACCAGGTGAGGGTAGACCTAACCAATTAGTGACCTAATTAATCAATCAAGTACAAGGTGACAGCGAAAACCTGCAGACACTCGGCCCTCCGTGGATCTGGTTTGACACCTGTGCTTTAGAGGCATCGGCAGGTTCTCTGACCGCTGTGCTCATAGTAAAACAGAGCAGAACAGCAATCAGCTTGCGCTAATACGTCTCCCCGGAGGACTACGTCTGCCCGGAGGACTACGTCTGCCCGGAGGACTACGTCAGCCCTGAGGACTACTTCTCCCCGGAGGACTACGTCTGTCCTGAGGACTACGTCTGCCCGGAGGTTAACACAGACATACAACCACGAGGAGACCCAGACAGACAAAACCACCAGCATTCAGAGCATGATGATTGAGGACTAATGCATGCTGGAGACCTAGAAAACAATCAAACCTCTAACCAACCACATACCTACCTGACCTGTCTTGCCAATGGAGTGAGGGTTCTTCGGCAGTACAATGCATGCAGAGGCACAATGTCATTGCAAATCAGCCCTTTGCAGAACTCCTTCTAAACAGCCATGTTTACACCAGTCAATCCGTAGTACTTACAGGTTCCTGATGCGGGACTCCCGGGGTTTGCTGTCAGTCTCGGTTTCTGGTACGGCTCTCCGCTCGAACAGGGGGCCTTGCTCCTCGTCACTGTTCACGTAAAGCACATCCACAACATTATTCACGGTGTCTTTCCGTGTGCGCGTGTGTCTGAGACGGAAACCAAAACAGAATAAAGGTGTGTGTGCGTCAGGGACACCTGCTGCATTGGTCCTCGGGCCTGCCCAGCATCTTGGCCTTGATGACGGTTTTCTGTTTCTTTATGGCAGAGCGCACGGCCTCCAGCAGGAAACCAGGACAGCGCTCATCATTCAGGATCTCCCTGTGCGGATGCATGACACACACATCAGCGCGACACGCATGAAACAAACACACGCAACGACACACAGGCCTGCTCATTTCAGGATATATCAGTCCATAAACCGTGAAACATGTACAAAACACGTCTCTTTTTAGTAGCCAGAGTAGCCAGACCCACCAAAGGTAATTGGACAAATTAACATAATCCTAAATAAATGAGTCATATTTAGTAATTGGCTGCAAATCCTTAGTGTACAAAGCCAAAATACTGTCAAAGTAGTTATGCACTGAGTGCATTGTGTACAAAACCCTCCCCTCCCCCATCCAACACACACACAGTACCTACCGTTGGTAGTAAGACAGTTCCTCTTGCACCAGGAAAAGGTTGGCTTTGAGTTCGTTCCTCTCTGACAGCATTTCTCTGACCTCTTGCTTGGTGAAACAGGGTCTGTTGGGGTCCTTTAGGTCTATCACCAGCTTGTTTGTTAGGTCCATCTGACACGGACTGGCCTGTTTTAATGAAGGAACACAGAGGTTGTTTAATGTGATGACAGACATTTTCTGCTATAGCAAAGTTTGCGAACTTCACAGCCTATGTGATTTCCTAAAAGCAATAGCCAATGCATAATACCTATTTCAAAATGATATGATTTAAATATGTAATTATTACAAAGTAATGAGTGCAAGACAACCAATGAGCACCCCCTGATCCAGAGCAACAGATAGTGGGGGTTTGTGAGCTTACACTACAGTACACGCATGCTGTGCCGTGGTTGTCAAAGTAGTCTCTCACAGGCCCCTAGCTTCTCTTGTACTAGTCATAAAACATATTTACAAACGGCTGCCGTTTCCAGTCTTCTACAGGGAGACGTCAAAGAAACAAAACAAGCCTAGTTGGACTTGGTAGAAACCTCAGGGAACTTAAATGTTTTACGATTAAAGTTCAGCTACAAAGCAAACAGATGTTGAGAAGACACCAAAGTTAACTCTAAAGCAGAGGTCTCAACCCGGTTCCACGAAGGGCCGAGTGTCTGCAGGTTTTAGTTTTTTCCTGTAAATTGGTTCCAGGTTCAGACCTAAATAACTAGATGAGGGTAGATCTAACCAATCAGTGACATAATGAATCAATCAAGTACAAGGTGAGAGTGAAAACCTGCAGACACTCGGCCCTCCGTGGAACCGGTTTGAGACCCCTGCTCTAAAGCATGATGACAGGTCGGAAACAAAGCAGCGATTAAAGTCACCATTCACTAAATCATATTCATGTTTACGTAGTAATATAAACCGGCCAATTAAAAATATGCCTTTTCAAACAGGGACAAACACACTTTCACACAAGCACAAATGCAGCCCCACACACGTGCACACACAACCCCCCCAAAAACGCTTGCCACACACACACTTAACATAACTGCACCAATCAGACTCCTCCAGTCCTCCACCCGACACACAGGTAAACACTGCTATATTCCTGTTGCTATACTCAGCCCTCTGGGCAGTGCCGTTACCGTGCCAGCGGCCCCCTTGGCCTTCTCCAGCTGGGTGCTGAGGTGTCCTATCTCCTGGTGTTTTTCCCGGAGGTCTGCCTCCATCTCTGCCTTCCTCTCCACGGCACCCTTCACCTGCGCCGCCACGATGCTTTGCTTGTGTCTCAGTTCGCCGTTCATCTTCATGAAGCGCTCCAACTGCTCCTGCAGCTGTACACACACATTCACACGTCCAGGCCAATGACATACCGGGCAGGGTGTCTTTGTGGGAGCGCGGGAACTCACTGGGAGTTAGGACCACGTCACACAAACACAGTAGGTTAATACTGGCCCGTCCCCAGGAACAGGGAAAACGGGTTTGCGCTAAATTTTTTATCAATTGAAAAGGCCCGGGGTGAGATGAAAAGGCTGGAGTAATTACAAACAAACCACAGTAAGTTAAAACCATGACTTTTTCAGATAGAGCTGCTGTCAATAGAGTCCCATGCCCAGGCCTGTTTCCAAGGTCTATGTGTTGCTCAGTAGCACTAACTCATAACCTGCTGCTCCTGCTCCCTGATTCGCTGCTAAGATACAGACTTCCTATTTGCTGCGTATGCCACCTCCCACTCATGTGTCGCTTTAAGCCTGACCTTCAGAGAATGGATTTAGCCTCTGTGCCACTAGCTGTGTGTGTGTGATTGGGTTTCACTGTATATATGGGGACATAAATGTTCATGAATAGGTTTCGGTAACTGTGTGTGTGTCTGTTAAAGCATGTCATTAATATAAGTGTTGGTCTTACCGCCTCCACCTCTTTAGAAAGGGTGGCAATTTCTTGTACTTTGGCCCTCAGTTCATCTCTCTGCTTGTCAACCACCTCCTTAAGTTTTAGCATCACTTCTCGTTCCTGCTTTTGGACACGGTCTGGGACAGAGGACCACAAATGTATTCAGAATCACTAGATGTACTCCGTTTCTACCAGAGAGGACAGCACCATCACCAACGCTATGTTCATCAGGGTACACTACAAAAATTTAATTTTTTAAACTTTGCAACAAGAAACTAAAATACATATCACATTCTCTCTGTTTTACAGTGTGGTTTTCTTCCATTTGGTGCTTTATGAACATGACCCAGTAGGTCATTAACCATGAAGACTTGACCAAGACCACAGTGCATCTCTAGACAAAGCTGCTCAGTAGAGTGTGGCTAGGGGTTAAACAGTAAGTCCTTTAGGTTTAAGTTCTGGGATTAAACAGTAAATCCTTCAGGTTTCTGCATGTTTGGATTCAACATGCTGATTTAAACACAGTACTCTGGACACCCACGACGCTATACACAAACAATAGCAGAGCAATGGCATTTTATTGACAAATAATTATTTAAAGGCCAAACGTACGCAAACATTAAGCAACAAACATGGGTCTCTAAGTGGTGAAATTGGTTTGAGTAAATATTATGGTACAAAATCCTCATATTGTTGCATTACAAATTTACATTGAAGTACAGCTCTGAGGATTATGATCTATAGTATATTATCTAGTGAAATTCTATTCTACTCCAATAGAATAATTTAGGATGAGAGCATAAAACCTGCTGGATACCACTATTCTATTGTGTTCTGTTCTTCTTTTGGTATTTACATAATAACTGTCACTTCTAACGTCGCAGTCACTTCCCAAATACACAAACGCCGGAATTCTCTCGGTCAGCAAAGTCTCGCCTTGTAATCAGTCAGCACAATATCCCCGATCTTGTGACACACATACTTTATAGGAACTTCACTTGTTGTGGTCAGACGGAAATGGTTCTGGAAAGGTGTGTGGCCCCTCATGTGCCACGGCGAGGTGACCACCCCGGCCCGGGGTACACCCACCTTCTTGGGCATGGTTGCCCCTCAGACTGCCGTGGAGCTCCTGGTTCTCTGTCTGCAGCTGTAGCACCCGGGCCTGCAGCTCCTCACAGCGTCTCTGGTTCTCCTCCTCTTTCTCCTGTTGCAGCTCCTGCTCGGGGACAAGTAGCAGCTGTCACTGCCTCTGGGTTGGTTAGTAGGATACCGCCATAGATATTGAATTAAGGAATACGGCACGAGGGAATGTGGTATACAGGTAAGAGTTGTTTTAAGAAGTGACCTGGTTACCCCCCTCCTTAGCCATTGTATGTCGGCAATATACGACATACCTTAATGAATGCCTTACAGCATCTTTTAAACACTATTATACACCAGTTGCCAACACAATTATAAGAGGACTAAGGTGGCAGGTGATGTAACCTGTGGTAAATAGTAGAACAACTTTCAACTAATCAGCGTTCAGAAATCAAATCACCGGGTATAAGACATTTCAATCGTACTAGACACCCTACTTATTCTATTTTTATGATTGACAACACACCAAGGACTAATATAATACTGAGTTCCTAAAAGGTCTATACAGATAGATTTTAGCGTCTGGTTATAGGTAATGAAGAATTGTTTCGTATTGTTATATGTGAAAGAGAAACACAGGCTCGTCTATGACTCGTATTTATAGCCTACTATGAAGCTACGTAATAAAACCATTGTGGTCCAAATATGAACTATAACAGCATGTTCACATCGTTTATTTTGGTTTTATGATGACAACCATGATATTATCGTAGTCATTCCTTCTTAACAGGACTTGTTGGCCAGGTGACAGCAACGCCGAGTTAGATGAGCAGAGCCATGGAGGTTGGTGTGGTAATGCAAGCAGGGACACGTAGGAGAAAGACTTAAGTGAAAGAGATAGTGGTGGGGCAAGCTACTAGAAAGTTACTTCACATGGCCAAAGAGAAGTAGGTCTAAATACATAACATCGTTGAGACCACGGGCAATATAAGTATTGTCTTCTGTTAGATTACTAAGGAATTTAGTTTTTTTTTCCGAAACTAAGGAATAGTCTCCTGTTAGATCATTTATAAGGAAACAGTTCCTTAGTAGCGAATGAAGTTAGCGATTCTTCAAATCATACTATGTTAAAGGTATAATCTTAAATTCAAAACTGGTCATGACAGCATTGGCACTAAAGCCTGTAACGAAGAGGTTGGCACGAGCGTCCATGCTGAGCGTGGGACTCCATGATTATGTTACATAACAAGAAGACATTTCGATTTCGCATGGAATACTCGTGAAACAAAAACAGCATTCACTCGGGATAATGGCTAATTTCCATTTACATCTTGATATCATCACTGCTTAGCATCTGATAATGCAGAGTATGAGATCTTATTTCGACCTGCCAATCATTTGAGGATCATAACGTGGCACGCTAATGTGAATTACACAAGTTTGCCACAATGTAGCACCCCCAAATCGCATTTCTACTTGGCTAGTTGGCGGGAACTATGTGACAACGTCACTTGAGAGGATTATGAGACAAAATATTGTTACTACCTTTGTTATTACCATCGACTCACCCGTTGTATGTCGTTATTGTTGCTGCGTTCTTCGCATTCTTTCACAACTTTTGTCTTCTTCTGCTGCTGTACATGAAGCGTTTCGAACGCTTTCAACAATTCGTCTTCCTTCGATTTGTGTGCGTGGTTCCTTGTGGCAAAGCTCTCCAAAAGCTCTAGCACCTTAACTATTTTGGGCACCAGTCCTGTGGCACTCTCTTGGCCGTAGCCGTCAATAAGTTTTTCCACATCGGAACCAATTGATTTGGCTATTTCGTATACATCATCCACAGTAAGAATTGAAAATGTCCTTTCAAAACACCCCTCAGTCATTCTAACGTCTGACTTTTGATCGTTGGTGTCACAAATGTTCTCCATTTAGCTATGTACCAGAAGAAAAAAATTATTAATTCATCGTAAAATAGCATGAACCATATTGAACCCTAATTTATCAATGAAAGCGAAAGTGTTGTCAAACTAAGCAGGTGGATATGCCTTCCTTTAAAACCCATTAGCAACTAAATGCATTTTCCACATCCTGAATTTGAGTCGCGTGCTTCCTCCGATACAGTAGATTAAAACAAGCATACCTGCCTTCGAGCATACGTAACACTTTGTATACCCTATTCAAAAACCTTGACATGGGAGACCCATTTACATTTGTCCAGAAGTAGAGGAGTGTGTTGTGGTCGCTACGTATTTCACCACCCCTTCTCCTATTTGCTACTTCAGAACAGCCCTCCTACTTCACCATAAAAGAGCATGCTGCAACAGAGCATTACTATAGTAACGCTGAACCAGGCACATGGCTACCAATTTCCCACAGTTGCGAAGCCGTGTAAAATGGAAATAAAATTAAAATGCAAATAATTTAAACCAAATATTAAAAAGAAAAAACGATATAAATACAACATTTCAAATGTTGAAACTGAGAAATGTTATTGTTTCTTGAAAAATATATGCCCAATTTGAATTGTATGCCAGAAACACGTGTCAAAAAAGCTGGGACAGAGGCAACATTAGACTGGAAAACTGCTGTTGTGAAATGTTCTCAAACGGTAGCCAAGTTTGTGAACAAAATTACTCAAGCTTCTTTCATCGCTGAATCAGTGTTTAATGTCGGTCACAAATAAATATGCTCTTATATCGGACCTCTACTCTGTGAAATAAATTTTACATGAAACATTTGGCTGATTGTTTGTGCAAAGAGCCATTATATTCCATAATGTTTTGAAGATTTACATAATGTGAGGTAAACCAAGTATTGTTTATTTCTGGATCATTTTATGGTTTGTGTAATTAACAATACTTTAACAATGGCATCGTTTGACTTTCCCACCACTGTTGTAGGACCACTCGGCTTTGGTAAGACAGGAAAATGTATTTTGGTGCTGAACCTGCCTGTGTGATGTTGATGATAAAATGAAGAAGTGATGTAGAAGCACTGTCAGCAGCATACATAAGACGCAGTTGTCGTTTTCTCCTTCTCCAGACCACCTTTATCCACTTCCTCTACATTTTAACAACACCTATACAGTATCTCACAAGTGAGTACAACCCTCACATGTTTGTAAGTATTTGATTAAATCTTTTCATGTGACAACACTGAAGACATGACACTTTGCAACAACGTAAAGTAGTGAGTGTACAGCTTGTATAACAGTGTACATTTTCTGTCCCTTCACAATAACTCAATACACAGCCATTAATGTCTAACCTGCAGGCAACAAATGTGAGTACACCCCTAAGTGAAAGTCAGAATTAGGCACAACGTTTCAATATTAATATTGGATGAAGGTTGGCTGCTAGTACTTTAAAAAAAAGGCTAACAAAGCATTTTAAAACCAAATGTATTAACACAGCAGCAGGAATATAGACATGCACTCAGTAAAATGTAAAGACACCCATGTTCTAATTAAAACAAAGTAAAAGGAGAACTATGAAATTTCTGTTTTGCAGAAATGAGGAATGATCACTGCACAAAAACACCCATACATGGCAAATATTTATAAAATGTTGATCTTTATTTAAACCCATACTAGTGTCCACAATAAATGCATAGCATGGCAAGTGGGTATTAACTGCTAATGTAAAAAAACACAGGAACACCGTTCCATATTCAATTACTGTCCAGTTTCTATTGGAGACCAAAACACGACTTAACCCCCACATGTAAAGTAACGCCAGTCAAATTAATCTTACAGCTAACTACTGCACACTCACAAATACACAATTTCAGAAATGTATCAAAGGAATGTCATAAATGAAAAACAGAAATCACTTGTTGTATGACATTATTGGAGAGATTTGCAGGGAAAGAGCAACCAATCAGAAAACAAAAGTATGCAAAAACATCAAAAGTTTTTTCTAGGTCTCACGATCCTAGAAAAAAAGAAAAATGTCCCTACGCTTACATACAAATTCCCCAACATCAAGTAACCTGGAACCGTCGAGACTCTTGGGTCCATCACAGCTTTGGGAACTGTGCAGTACCTAATTTCCCTCCTTCTGGGAAATGTAGTTGCACTCGTGAATTTACAAGTTGATAGGCCAAATGATACGTCTGACTGCTAGGGACAAGCGCACATGGAGGATATCTACAACATGGGTAACGGTCTCAACAGTGAAGGGAACGCAACTCAACCATACATATCCTCTCTATCTGCATTGTAGATCTCACCCTCCTGCAAGGAGGCAAAGTTGAGGAAGTGAGAGGGGCGATGGACCTCGTGGTAGAACTCCTTGGGATTGGACAGCTGCAGATCGTACTTCATGTTGGGGTCATGGCGAACACCTGTAAAGAGAGAGAGAAGGTATTATTGCAAGGAAAGGAAATGGTGACAATTCGTTTATGGAACTCAGTAAATATGAACTCTGTCAGCAAACAATTATTATAGATAGAAACAGGAGAATACACATCGGGAACAAGTCGTACAGTTACAAAAATTGGTTGTGCACTTAGTTTAATAAGGGTCATGATGGCAATAAGCCAATGTTAACAGAAATATTGTTATATTGGTTAGTAATGCCATCTTTGGCAACCAGCGATGCACATTTCTTCTGCTCATTTGGTGCCAACTAAAAAATAAAAGCTGGTTATGAAAGACATTCATGTGTCAGTGTAATCATCCCTCCAAAAAGCGCAGGCTGGAAGAGAAGACAATCTCACGTTCTAGGCAGGACTCACCCATAAAGTTGTAGTTCCAAGAGACCTGCCCAGGCACCATGAAGAAGCCCAGAAAGCGATCAGACAGCAGCATCTGGACCCTCTCGTAGTGGGAGGGCAGGTAGCCCTTAGGGTTGTTGCCCTTGTCCGTGTTCTGTCTGCCCCACTCGTAGCCACTGGGGGTCAGCTTGTAAGCTGTCAGAGTGCAGGACCCCGGAGTGAAACTGGAAATGGATGAAAGAGTTAAATGGAGATTTGCAGTGACAAACTTAAAATTCAAACTTGGATTGACACTTGGAGGTGTGCTTGATTCGGATCTATTAAAGCAGCCAGGTGATTCAGTCGGTGAACTACACCATAATAACTGACTGAGACCTAAATACCAACACTGGTCGCAACCTGCATTAGAGCGAACATTTGCTTTGCTGTAGCTTGGGCATTAGCTAAAGGGCACAGAGCTAGTCATTTTGCTAAGATCATTATTTAAATCATGCACGTCAGGTTCCTAGGACTAACTTGGGTGTGGCAGACAGCAAGACAGACAAGTATATATTGTCGGCATTACATTTGTTCAGAATTCCCCCAATGTGTCAACAGGCTCCCGGAGAACAACCCACCTGCAGGTGATGATTATGGTCTTCTCTCCATCCCAGGCAGGGTTGTCAGCCATGACTTTGGCGTGGGTGGTGACGTCTTGGGGAGACAGCTGCGGAGACTCGTTGGGCTGGGTGTGTATCCAACCGAGGGGCTCCATCTCCTGTACAGGGAAAAGATAGGTGGTGAGATAAAGAACCAAGGACTCAGTATGTCCCATCCTGAACAGAAATCGAAAGCCTCTAACTTCTAAGGCTACAGCAGACTTGGGAGAATGTGTGTTTATTCATATTCTATTGTGCGTCCTCTCCTAAGTGTGTACCTTCAGGTACTCATGTCCAGGCAGCTGATTGGGCAGGTGGACAGTCTGATGTGTTCCCCACTGGGGTACCATGACGATACACCTGATCTCCTTCACCTGGGGGTTGTCAGGGGGACTGGTGCCATACAGGTAACCGGCGATCTGTAGACAAAGGAAGGCAGCTACATTCAAGCACGCAAGTATAAAAAAATATCACAATAGACATGAGCTCCATACATAACCTGTTTATATTAAATACCATCAATATAAATAACTACAGTACAGCCAATAACAGCTATGATTCAGGGATGTTGAAACAGATGAATGTAGAGTGATTTGACTGGTAAACATTTTACCACAAAAGGGTCAGAGAACAGTCAACTAGAAGAAGTTTACTGTGATCCAAACTGGATACACAGGCGCTGCCACAAACCTGGGCTCGCAGATCTGAGATGCAGATGAACTTCTTGAGGACGTTCTTGGGAAGGATGTAGGTGTAGCCCGTCTCCTTGATGTCGTCAGATGACACGTAGATGTGGTTGGTCCTCAAGTGCAAGTTGGCAGCAGAGATGGCCCTGAAACCGAAAAAACATGTCAAGACAAGAAAATATAAACTAACGAACGCTTTCAATGGGTTAGGTTTCCATAAAAGCCATCATTATTCACCTGGGAAGTTGAGGCTTTGATTACTTCCACTAAAAGAAACACTTAACAATAAAATATCACATTGTATTTGATACCTTAGTCAGCACCCAAACTTTTCAGAACGATGTTGCAGGATTGGTACATTTTCTTGTAAAAATGCAAAAAACGAAAACCATGCCCCCCACACACCTGACTCTCCATTCCGTCTTGGAGGAGAAGGTCTGCGTTTCGTAGTTGGAGGTGGTCGAGGTGATGATCTCGTCCCCGTGCTTGTTGACGGTGCGCGTCTGCGTCGCGGTGAGCTGGGACTGCTCCTTGGTCTGCTTCTCGATCTCCGCAATCTGCTGCCGCTGCTGGGACGGGGCGGAGATCTCCATGCCCAGGATGATGTCCCGGATCTCGGACTGGGTCAGGGAGGCAACGTTCACGCTGGAGGAGAGAAAGGGTCAAAATCTAAATGCTGCACATGCGGTTCTCCTTGAAGCGGGAATCAAATACACCACTGTATTACACAGATGTTCTCATCTTTGCGAGATTGAGGGATATTATGCTTTCGGAAATAGCGTGACATATGTGAACTCAGCGTGGGAAATGCAGGTCAGCCACCACAGTCACTCACTTGTTCTTCTTTCCATAGTCAGCCAGGATGAGGTCTTTGAGCTGCACCTCCACCTTGATCCACTCCTCGTCGGTCAGGGTGGGCCAGATGTGGTGGGGCTCTGTGATGGTGGTCTTATCGGGCTTCAGGATGACCTTGGCACGGTCATTGTTCACGTGGAGGGCCCTCAGGATCAGGATGAGACGGGAGAACGCCTACAGAACAGACATGGAGGCGAACAAGCACTGGTTAAACACGAGGAAAGTGGTTTCCAGTTGTTTTGCTGTTCTTAGAGCGAGACAGACAGTTCTTAAAGGGAGATTGTGGTCTAGACCAAAATGCCTAGTAATGTATGGCATTAAATCTAAACTAACAGACGTTCTTTACATTTAAGTCACCGTTTTGTCGACATTAACCCCGATCCCCTAGAGGTCAAATGTGAACTGGTCTTCGTGTTGTGGACGAAAAGGGTTAGCCATTTCAATACTACCATCAAGCGCGGTTTTTAGTACAAAGAGCAGGAAGTGAACTCACGGTGTAGGAAGAAATGGTCTTCAGCCAGTCGTCGTACAGGTTGAAGAGGACCATCTGAGGCTCGGTCGCCTTCAGAATCAGGTCTCCGAACTTCTCCACCTTTAGACAGGCCTGGAAGGGCAGCTGCAGCTCAGAGCCCTTGATCACGATGTTGGGGAAGTCAAGCAAGTGGACCTGTTGGGAAGATGGAGACGCATTTAGTTGGTAAAGAGGGTGTTCCATTTCTAAGAAATTATACTTAAAAGTAAACAGGCAAGTTTAACTGAGATAATCTACTTAATCTGAAATAATGTGAACGTAGACTGATGTTTCTCAATGCAGTGAAATGTGACAAGTCAGACGATTGAGGAACGGGGTGTTACCTCCAGGGGGTCCAGCATGCCCTTCCTGGTGACAATGATCTGTTTGGGCTGCTCCTCCACAGGGAGTGAACGAATCAGAGCTGCTACCTCCTCAGCAGTCTTCCACTTAGCCAGCTAATGAGAGAACGGGAGACCAGTGAGAGAATGAAATATAACTAGTCATTAACATGGGTTTCTCTCATTTCAAGGCGGTTTTACTGCACTATTCATTGTTTAAGTGCGCAAGGTGCCTTTCTCAGTGAAAACATACCTGGCCCAAACGTTTCTGTCCAGCCCACACAGAGGTGTGGATGATCTTGAGGAAGAGCTGGCCTGTCCTGGGGTTGAAAATGAAGATGGCTCCATTGATGGGCTTGGTGGTCAAGTTACCCTCAAACGTCTACAGAGGGACGCATAAAATAAGTTATAAGAAGCATTGCCTGACACTGGGTTACTTACTAGCATTTCAATAAACAGTAATTTTTGTAGTTTAAATTAAAAAGACTCAATGGCGCAAACCCATTTAATTACATTCCTTAGAGGTTCTCTAAAGGTTACAGGTTCTGATTCCATCCCAAGCTCCTCACTCACCTTGTGAATAGTGACACGGTACACGTTGGTGTCATCGACAAACCAGATGATCTGATTGGAGAAGAGCTCTCCATAGTTCTGGGAAGACAGGTATGGCTCAGTGGGCTCTGAGGAGTAGAGTTGAAGACCCTTTCGGATACGCTCCCTCAGGACGTACAGAGCAGGGTTAGCCTTCATGATCTTAGCCATGGCCTGCTGGATCAGGGGCTTGCCTCCCGGGAACCAGTTCCCGTACCCACTGGAGGGAGGGGGGGAAAGAAAGAGTATGGTGAGTCCCTGTCATTCAACAGATGTTAATAAACACGTATTCAATATAGGTTTTGGTAACCAAACACCTAGCGTCAGTGAGTAAAGTATTCGGCAAACACACGCCCAGCGTTCATGTGTGGCGTGCGTAAAAGGGGGGAACATGCAACACCCCCAGAAAGCCAACCAGTTCTCATGACATGCTAGTGAACGCTGACCTGTGGAGATTGTAAGCCAGGTCGATGGCAATGAGCACTCCAGTGGGAGAGGGGTAGATGCTCATGTTGTCAGTCGTGTAATCCAGGAATTTGGCTCTGGCATATCGCTCTATGTCGTGAGAGTCGTAGTCTCCCCAGCGGAGCTGGATGTCAATCCAGTACTTCTGGGTGGTGGTGCTGTCCATCACATCCCTGAAGGAAGGAGGGAGGAGTCAAAGCTCAGGACAGACTGGAGGTCTTTAGAATATAGAACACAATTTAAAACCGAACCAAAGCTTGGAACCAACTGAAAGAGGCCGCAGTGTCGTACTTGGAGTCAGCGAGCAGGGAGGGGCGGGAAACGTTCCACTTGTAGGAGGCGAAGAGTAATATGTCAGCGCAAGAGGAGTTCATCTTGTAGGACTTCCTGGGGTGAATAGTCTCCTTCTGTACAGTCTCTATCTCCAGGGCATCCAGCTCCTGATCAAACACCTACATGTGTACAGAGGAAGAAAACGTGTTATTGGTGTAGAAATTGGGTGTCCCCCCAAAAAAACTTAGTGGGTTCTTGCGAAATTTAAAACGGAAGCACACCAAATCATGACTCAGGGATATGAGTAACATAACAGGGAGATACACTTGGGAATTTACCTGACAAAGATCCATTACGACACTCTCGTGGATCTTCTGCCACAAGTGAGCTCTGAAGATCTGAATCAAGGAAATCTTCAGCGTGGGGATCTTTCCGTGCATGAATATCCCTGTCAGATCCAGCTGCACCTGGAAACCAACATAAACCTGTAGAAGACAAACAGTGTGATTATTAGGGTCAAGTCAGAGGCACACAAACTGGGAAATGCATCATAGGTAGTGTGTGTGTGTGTGTGTGTGTGTGTGTGAGCTCCAGCACTCACGTTGGCCCTGTTGATGGTCGGGGACCACCAGAGGGTGAAGCGACGGTTGGGAATCTGGTTAAGACCTGATCTCTGGGCGTTGGTCAGCTTCTTCCACTTCATAGACTCCTCAAATCCACTGGCCTTCTCCCTGTGGTGAGGTTGAGGTGAGAAGGCTAGATGTTAAAGACTTCTAATCCCATATCTCACAAATACATTTAGGTTCTACAAAAAGGTTTCTTTGAGGGAGAACACTACAAAGATCTGTACATTTATATTATGCACACTCAAAAAGGTAACGGACCGCCAACTCCTTTAACAATAACAATGTGTGGTAATGAAGTGTAAATTACTAACCAGAACAGACCCTCCCAAGTGGGAAAGTACGTTCCCTTGAAGAGCGTGTGTTCCAGGATGCCCTCCACTCCTCCCAGGGCCTGAATCATGTCGGTCCTGTAGTTGTTGAGATTCCATAGCTTCCCGTCGTGACGCTGATGGGTCCACCAGAAGGGATTCTGCTTCAGAACCTACGGGACCATCAGAAAGGGTAAATGGACTGCGTCACCAGACGGACCATAGACGTCATCATAAAGAGATAATTCCAAAAAGGTCTAATCCCTGTTGAGAGGTGCTGCCACCCCAGTATTACCTGGTACTGTTTGAAGTCAGTCCGGACCCTCCAGCCCTTGTCATAGGCCAAGGTGTGCCTGTCTTTCTGGAACAAGGTGTTAATACGGGGGATTCCTCTGTCCCAGGAGTCCTCCAAGTCCTCCAGGGTCAGACGTCTATAACAGGGACAACCCAAGACAGCTAGTCATTAACATATTACAAAATCTCCCTGTACCTTGGTTAAACACATGCAACTAATACAGGGTTTCACTCAACCTGAAAGAAGCCCAGAATGAAGTACGTTTTCAGACAGGACACCGGCCTTGCCTGTGAACAAAGTGTCCAGTACCTGTTCTGTGCGATGGCCTCCTGCCTCTTCAGGGCGTACTCCGCCCAGACTCTCTGGGAGTCTATGAACTCACTCTCCCAGGGCTGGATGTAGCGATACAGGTTGGGAATCAGCTGGTCCTCCTCGTGGCTCATGCCTGAGCGGAAATGGGTGATCCCAACGTCGGTCTGCTTCGACCACCTGAGAGAAATGAAGACATCATTAAGACAGGAGGAGCTAATAGCACTATGTCCCTGACCCATACACTTAGGATGTTTTCAGGACAACAGAAAGAGCAGACTAACACTAAAGCAAGCCGAACACATGGAGGCAGCCATATCGACCTAGGCATTTCAATAACATCCAATGTGCGGTAAAGTGAGAAACGGATGATCCTAAAACGTTACCTAAGATCTGACTGGGGGATGAGCACGTGCCCCATGGACAGCATGCCCAGCCCGCCCAGCTCCTTGGGGGTGTAGAAGACCACAGGGGGGAAACGGCTGGGCATCTTGGAGTTCAGGCCGATCTTGATACGGGTCTGGATCTTGTTCTCACACTTAACCAGCAGGTCTAAGAGTTCCTGGGTGTTCACCACTGCCTCTCTGAAGTAGGTCATCAGACCGATCAGGGCAGTGTTCCACTTGTTGACGATCTGAGGGGATACAAGGAGAGAAGGACATTCGTACCGAAAAACAGACCTTTGGTTTTACATAATGCACATCAGTGTGAATTACTGGTGGGAGTTGTTGACCTTGGTGAAGGTGGTGGAGCCCGACGCCATGAGGATCTGGCGGACTCTGTTGTGGAAGCGCTGCATGGACTCGTCATCCACGCGCAGGAAACACTGGGCGGTGCGCTCCTTGGTCACCTTCACAGACACAACACACAGGGACCTTTATCACACATTCACCTTCACAGACACAACACACAGGGTCCTTTATCAAAAAGTCACCTTCACAGACACAACACATGGGGTTCTTCATCAAACAGTCACGAGGACCAAGGAATTGAAGCACCCAGTGACTCGGTACAACAGCAACAGTGTAGCAGCGTATCAGTTCCAGTCAGCCACGGACACAAAGGCCTGACTGTATCTGGTGGCAGCTGCCATGATGGTTTAGCACATCACCGTCCCCCTGGATCCCCATGGAGTGGCAGGACAGGGGCAATTGGAGTGCTCAGAAGCAAGGTTTAACTACGCAACATTCCCTTTTCCCAGTCCCCTCCACAGGACACTTTCCCTCACCCCCCGGTCCCCTCCACAGGACACTTTCCCTCACCC
>JACXGK010003035.1:0-38901 GCA_016801125.1 Novumbra hubbsi | reverse complement strand
GGGTTCCAATACTTAAGTTGACTTTATTTACAGTAAAACGGCGGTTAGGTGAAAATACAAAACTTTAATTCTTTGTTTGACAGCTTAGTCATTTGGAGGTTGTGGACTAGCGGTGTGACACTCCACGGTTTGTTCTGTGATAACAAAGAAACCAACCATGACTGAGGGTCACATTTGTACCATACACTCTTGAACATTCTATCAATGAAATGTTCAAGGAATTATTTTCTTTCTTTGCAATGAGTTACATCTTGTTGTCAATGCTTTGTTGAAGATTTAGCCCAGAAAAAGTTGCTGATTGCTGGGACAAAAAAAGCTGAAGCAAAGCAGTACTTCCTGCTAAAGAGGAAGCAGGAAATGGCTGTAGAATTGAGATTCCAGTGTCAGGTCCCTTGGAACAATAAAAATCTCACTTGTGCAGGAAGCGGACATGCGTCAAAGGGGTCCTGACAGATTTGGCTAAAAGGCAGAATCACTGACCCAGTAAAGGGTTTGAGAGAAGGGTCACTGTGCCGATGCTATGGTCAGAAGAGTTCCACACAGCATTAACTTACTGTCCTGATAGAGGACAGGTACTTCAGTTCATTGAACATAGAAGGTAAAGTGGGGCTGGGATGGACACAGTATGGAGAGGGTCAGTGATGTGGTGGGGAGGGAGAGGGAGTTAGAGAGGAAGGGGAGAGGGAAGAGAAATAGAATGGAAAGACATCATATAACAGTCAATTGGTCTTGAGCGTTCTCAACAAGGTTATAGTTCTTGATTGTACATTGGTATCATCATGTATTATACATTTATTTCCAATTTTTAAACAGAAAAACACTTTATTGAAAAACAGCTAGGTATATTGTGATCATTGATTGAAGCAGTTCAACAGCCCACTACACACTACATTTAAAAATGTGTATTGGCTGGTTGCTGAGGGTGGACAATGTTTATTTAATGGAGATTACTACTAAATATACTTTATTTGTCTAATTGATTTCCCTGAAATTCTTTTGACCTCTTTATCATACATCAGTGTGCAGTTATCCAGTGTGTTCATGTGTGTTTCTGCTTCCAGATTTAACTCCACACCCCCCTAACTTTCTAAGTTGCTACAATTTCCTTCAGAATTTTCCGTTGGCTTACTTCTCACGCTATTCCTAGAGTTTTTTAAGAGTTTGCCATGTTTCTGCCATTTGGTCCAGAACTACAGTATCAGTAGTTCTGGACCAGCAGAACACAGTATTAGTAGTTTTGGACCAGCAGAATACTACAGTAGTACAATCGTAGCATTTCCAGAAATTATTTCACTGAGTATGCACTTATACAGTATGTCTGTTTGTATGTTTGAGTGGGTTAATATGTGTAAGTGCACCGCTAAGCAGGGTTGGTGTAAGGGGTCAGACAAGTCAGGTGTCCAGCAGGGTTGATGTAAGGGGTCAGACTGTGTTGCCATATGGGCCTTTGCTTCTTGTGAAGACTCACTGTGAATGTTAATGCTACAAACCTTTTTAATTACATTTAGATTTTTAGTTGAAATGCTGTTCTGATTAATCTCAGTCAAATATGTAGTATTTCTATGATTTCTTTTAATCTGAGTTATTTTTCTGTCACCTTGGTTCCCATCATTTGCTGCCTCATGTTTGTTGTCTGGCTTCACATTTGTGTACGATTGTGTTTATGTGGAATGTGTGTGTTTACTGTTAGAGTTGCAATGTTCAAATCTAGTATTTAAGACGGGAGATGTCAGGAACATTTTCCTGATGACTGTGCTATAGTAAACGTCTCCTTCTCTGTCCCCTGAGTATTGATGACATCACCAGCATGTTTACAGAATCTGGCCCCAGTATGTCTTTGTCATGTCTGTCTGCAGGTTCTTACAATGATATTTGCCCTGTAAAACATCAATAGCTAAATAGAGCATTAATAGAAAATAACAAACCCGATTATTTTTCTCTACCAACTCCCCCTCCCTCTCTCTGTATCTCTCTCTGTCCCTTAAACAAAAACACAGTTGTATCTTAGTTGTAGATCTATGCTGTGTTTGCAGTCTCGGGACAAAGCTAAGACAGTTGGACTGTCCACAGCAGTAATGGAGGAATTCAAGGACACAAGTGAAGTTAGCAGGACTGAATGCTTTCATATGAATGCCACATTAAGGTGAAGATTTAATTTTGTCTGTCCTTTGGTCTGTGTGTGTTTGTCATTATCTGTCAGTCTAAACGAAGAAGCCACACTTGCATGCTGTGGAAGGTTTGTAGAACGTGTAAGGAAGGCACTGAGATATGTGCTAATATTGTTCCAGACACCTACGCTGACACACGTTGTAACACAACCACACTTCCTGTATACTAGTCCATGATACTGTGCTGCTGAGATAAGACAGAGAGGATGAGAAAGAAGAAAGAAAGATGGTTGGAAATTTATCTCTGGGAAACTACACACATACTACACACACTCTCACACATACACATGCTTTACCCTCTCTCCCTGTGTTCCATACCACTCCACCACTACCACAGCGATGACATGATTTCCATTCAGTCATGCCAAACAGGACATCCTGCATCCAAGGCCTCAGAACCCTCTTTTTTACCAACAACCCTTTGGAATGACATCATACAATCATCAACCCATGTCTCTTTGTGGGAGTTATAAATGATATCAGCGTTTATGTAATTTAATTTGGAATTGTCTTGTAGAGGTACTGTCTTTTATCTCACTTCCCTTCTGTCTGGTTTTCCAGGGAAAAGGAAACTAGTTAACTTGTTGTGAAGTAGGATGAAGTCTGTCGCTGTGTGTCAACATTGTCATATTGGTTTTACCATCCGTGCATTGGTCCCCTACAGTATAACTACTTGAAAATAGCCTTGCCAAATTTAGACAATAGCTCTCTGCCTATTTAGATTGTGAGCAACTTATTTGAAACATGCCTTTTTATGGGCTCCTATCCTCATCGGGTTTCTTCCACTTGTTGCCGTTGCCAACTGTCCATATCACAAACTATTACTGAAGGCCAGGCAAATATGTTTTTAATACACATTCCACTTAAACTCTAGAAATCAGAATCCCATGACAGAAGCTAGGTTTTTGACCGTTTTTCATAAAAATATTTTTAAATCAGCATTTTTCTACCAGATGTATGATTTCAATAAAAGAGGTATGATTCCATAAATTGTTGTAGATAAAAAGCTGTGTGTGATAATGCCTTTTTCTGCGCGTAAAATACCCATTCCACTTTGGCAGCAGAAATACAAAGGCTAAACTGCAAGAAGCAAATCTCTGATCAGCACCAAGCAAACCCAGAAAGGCCAGATTAGAATTTGCTAAAAAGTACAGAGATCAACTAAAACAGATGAGATGAAGGTGAACAATTATTATGGAACTGATCAGTTTAGTTGATATAAAATATATGTGTTAATACTGGGCGACAGTCTATACTTTTGCCTCATATTCATCATATCATATTCACAACAAAAATAGGAATGTTTACTTTAATTTCTATGTGCTTATGGAGGACACTATATAATTGCATGTCAAGTTTACTTCAATATGATGGCTATTGTAATATAATGGCATTGTATGAATATTTATGTGAAAAGGTGTTTCCAATGAAATTATTTCTGTAATTAATTTTACAAATCCCAAAATGTTCGGTGTACAAAGTGTCTTTCCACATTTATAAAATTGTACCAAAATATTTCCATGTTTGCATCAGTTTGGCCCTGACTTTTTTTTATGCAATTGCTAATTCATTGGCTTTAAAGCCTATTTACAAAAGTAATTCTCTGCTCATGGGGCTTGACTGTTAAGCCATAACTTTGAAGTTGGCAGTTTGAGTGTGAACATTTCAACACAATAGTTATACAGTATCTCTCTAGTTCAGATCACCTGTGATTTCTTGTAGCCGTAACCAAGATTTTTAAACAATTTTCACCACACCAAATCAAATTTGCAGCTCGTTAGTTGTGCAGCTTAGTACAGCTGTGTCATTCTAAGCAGGTGTTTGAATCCTGGTGGTGGCCTACTGATCAATCAATCAAGTTTATTTTTATAGCACAATTCATACATAGATGCAATTCAAGACATTAAAAAAGAAATAAAAAGAGAAATTAAAAAACATTAAAATAATTAAATGATGAACTATTCTCCTATCTAGAAACAATAGAAAAGCCTCAAAACTGTTGCAATGGGAGCTTGGAAAAATTTAAATCTTCAAATAAATGTCTCATTTAACAAATGTGTAATTTTGGTTTAAGTCAAATAATATACATGTTGAAATCTTACAATACCCAAGTTGTTTATTTTCTACATGTCCTTTCAGCGCCAATAATGTTGCCTTGTTTGAAAGTGCCCATAGATGCACCCCGGTGGTTTCCATTAGACTAAAGGAACACTACACTCCAATCAGACAAAACCAGAGGCTTAACTGGCCGGTATTCAACAGAGCCATCAAGAGAGTATGTTGTAAACTCAGGAATGACTGTCAGAAAAGCCATGGGGTTGCTGTTCAAGATGAGAGGTTTATTAGACTATAGACACGTGCCTTGCAGTACTGCATCTCTTCAGACTGAGCCGACGACAGGACTCACTGAGGAGTGGAATCTGCTGATTGAGGATTGGGGCTATATTATTTTCAGCTTCTCTGTGTTGGGCTGGAATTGGTTTTAGAAACAGTGTTGTGTTTCTTTTTTGTTAGGCTTCCAGGTCAGCTTCTGATTGGGCCTGTAACATGCTCTGGATGCAGTGATCTTTATGGCCAGGTTTAGGATCAGCTTATTGTCATTTAGGCACACAAACACACTCAGTTGGGCGCACATATTTACAGACTGGTGAAACATTCAAGGAAAAGGCAACATAAAGCATCTCAGAGAATTGTAAAGGCACCACAAGCCCCCAGAATGAAACTCCATTCCTCTAACAGATATTACCCAATTGTTTTTTTGTTGTTGGTGGTAAAGATTGCTTTCTAATGAGTCCGTCCAAAGGTGTTCAATTGAGTTGAGATCTGGTGACTGTGAAGGCCATAGCGTGTGATTCACATCATCTCCGTAGTCATTGAAACTTTTAGTGATCCCTTGTACAGTAAACCGTGGCTGATGGTGTTGTCATAGAAATGTTTAACCATTGGATAAAGATGATTATTCTGAATCACTTTGTAAGGATTTGTAGTGACCCTTCCATACCACTTTTGAATGTGTATAGCATTGTCATTGTGGAATATTGTAACATCATAAGGCAACCGGTTTTGCATCATATGGTTCATCTGGACATGTAAAATATCCTTTGGCCATCATTGGGTCCAGTCATTGGACCGGATGACTCCCACGAGATGGCTGCCCATACCATTATGGATCCCCCACCATGTTTAACAGATGGCTGTCCATACCATTATGGATCCCCCACCATGTTTAACAGATGGCTGTCCATACCATTATGGATCCCCCACCATGTTAGATGGCTGCCCATATCATTATGGATCGCCAACCATGTTTAATAGATGGCTGTCCATACCACTATGAATACCCCACCATGTTTAACTGATGGCTGCCCATACCATTATGGATCCCCCACCATGTTAGATGGCTGCCCATACCATTATGGATCCCCCACCATGTTTAACAGATGACAGCAGACATCGTAGGCTGACACCATCCTTATTTTTCCCATAGATTAGGGGTCCAGGTTCTGTGCTCTTTACACCAATTTATGCATCTTAGTGTTATGGCCTTGGATACAAATGTTTTCCGAACGGAAGCCCTAACATAATTTACAGCTTTGTAAAGTAGTCAACGTAAAGTATTTTTTAGATTGGGTCACAGTGTTTCTGATTCAGTGGTGTGGTAATTTTTGAGGCTGTGCTTTCGGGACATTTGGGCTCCAACTATTTGTCATCTTTGGAATGGTTATGTTTGTAAATGCAAACTTCAAAGTGTTCATTATTTGACACAGTGACACAGACATTAATTAACCGAAACATTATGACCACCTTTCCTCCCCGTAACAGAAAAAAAGCAGGACTCACTGTACAATGCCACCCTCTTCTTCTTCCACTGCCCCCGGTGTCCAGTTTTTGACTGTGATGCATTGTGTGTTGTGACACATTCCTACTGTAACAATCATTAACATTGTCTGTCAATTTTGTCAGAGGAACCCTGTTGGTTTGTATCAGACGAGATAGCCTTTGTTGCCCTTACGCACCCCTGCCCAGGGGAAGCACACAAGCCTGGTCGTTTCAGAGATACTCTGACCCAGTTTGTCCTCCTGTTCACACATACTAAACACAAGTATAAAGCAACAGCTGGAGTTGGGCCCATTTTTCATAAGATGAAGTAAACGACTCATACGTTGTTGTGCAGGACTGTGTCCTTAATGACTGCATTCCAACTGAGATTAAATGAACTGACATTATATGAACTCAGTAAAAATGTTTTCTTGTTGCATTTATGTTTTTGTTCAGTGTACATAAATGCATACATACACACACATCCAAACACATCAAGATACATCTATACACATCCAGACACATCCATACACATTCAAACACTTCCAGACACATCTAGACACACCAAGACACATCCATACACACCAATACACATCCAAACACATTCAGACACATCCATACACATCCAGACACATCCAGAGACACCCCGACACATCCTCACAAGATGGAGATTAACTTCAAACCGCAGTAAGAAACTAACCGACTTATAGGCAACAGTTTAAATCTAGGAGGCTTCAAATCTACAGGACCCAGTCCACCATTTACTCAAAATTGAAACATTAAACTAGACAGCTTGCACTGGAATTCAATAAACCCAAAGACATTTGACAGGCGACACGCAAAGGGGCCTCAGACATTTTGGATATCTCAGAAGTCTGGAGCCATTTAAAAACAGACATGATTTCTACTTCGAACAACCCCTTCTCCATGTCTGTGGTTCTGCAGGGAGGACCGTGAATGCAGGTCGTGGATGCGTATGAAACAGAATACTGTTCCCTACATAGTGCGCTAGTTTTAACCAGAGCGATGCAGACCCTGGTCATCAGCCATTAACTGCAGGCCTTGTTCAAACATATTGCGCTACATTGTTAAATCATAGTAAATTCTAACCCATTTCAGACTACTACATAGCGGAGAGGGAAGCACTCATTTGACACACATTCTTGAAACCCAGAGTCAGTCACTGTGGACTGTTAACATTAAGGACCTGTCTGTGTACACAGTAGCAGAAAGTCTCGGAAAGCCGGCATGACAAATAGCCTTTGTAGTGACTTAGTCCCTGGCCTCGAGCTAGTCTGTCTGTTTCATGGTGAGAGGCTCTCTCTTAAACATGTCAAAGACATTAGTGGCCTGGTCCTTATGTGGCCACAGTGTGTGACTGACAGGCTGTCAACAGACACCTGAACAACCAGACACTGGCTAATAAAACTAAGGAAGGCTGATTAACCCCTACAGGTACAAACAACAAGCCGTCAGCCAAGCAGTTGTTAAATTCAACAAGCTTTTCCATATGGGGCCTTCCACTTGAAGGACTATTAATCCCATAGAAAACATGAGCCTTAGCACCTACTAAATTAGTCACACATAACACACAGATGCGCAGTCAAACACACACAATCAAGTGCACGTCGGAAATAATTCTAAACCACAAATTTCCAGTAAAATTTGAATATAAGGATGTGCAAAGTAACATACTAAACAGGCCTCTTCTAACACCGTGTGAACAGAACTTGGAAAAGGTCCGTCCAAATATCCCACCTCAAATTCCAAACCTTCAGACAGCTGACAGACAGTAGTTTCCTGGAGTCATTAGGGTTTTGGTTTGAGGTCTATGTGGAATCTATCCTCCATCAAGCCTTGGCCTGGTATCTCCCTGGTTGCCCAAGGGAGACAAACCCTTCCTTAGAAACCCCAATCATACAGTAGGAAAGTAATGTGTGTGGTCCATCTCGCTCACCAATAATAGCACAACTCCCTGAAATGAAAGACGGCTTAATTGTAACACAATGTAGTTTAAAAGTCAAATCCCTTAGCGAAGTGTGGTTGTTGTCTCAGAAAAAGACTGTACGTAAACGTTGGTCTGTCTTTGTGTGCTTTCATTACATAATAAACAGTAGGCCAGTGTTTGTCTGTGTGTCGTCCATAGTGATGGTGTAAATCGGGTCATGTCTTCTGTTTACTCACCCACTCACACACTTCCTTCTAGGGGCAGAGAGTGTTTATATTGGTGTGCTGTGGGACCCTGGGCTTGGCATGCTTCAGTACCCTGCTGGCCTGAGACACTAGGACAGAAGGCCTGGTACAGGATGCAGAGAGGGTGTGGTACCACACCATTCCAAATCCCATTCTTTCTCACACACACGCGCACAAATACATAAGCGCACACTCACACATGCCCGTGCACACAGACATGCGCAAACACCACACACACACACACGCTTTCAGACAACACATACAGAAAAACACACAGATACTCTCACTTCCACTCCAACACACCCAACCCCCCATGCAGGGGTTAATTAGCTTGTTTTGAATTCCTTCACCTCGCGACAGGATTTACATTCCTAGCCTTGAAAATATAGCCGTTGCAACAAAGACAGGAAGTGATGTTAGAGGACTTCCTATCTTCCCCCCTCCTCGCCTCCGCATTTATCGTGACCCTGCAGATGGGACTCCCTGCAGCCAGACACCACACCCAATCACTCACTCACCCACCCTCCGACCCAGCAACCAAACACACACACACCGGCACGAAGCCGGACTCAAACAGGCCAACCAGATAGTAGCGTGTTAAGCTGGTGTACTGACCCGCTTGCGGTCACTAAATATCCCTTGACACTGACCGTAGTTTGTCCTGGCTATATTTCAAATAACGCCATCAAGTCATCTTGGCCAGTTAACAATGAGCACATACCCCCCTCAGTAATGTCATCAATAAACATTTTACAGAGCCTCTTATTCAGCTTTACCGCAGTAATTGTCCCACGGACCAGCCACGTTGCATATCAAACCCACAACAATGGTGTTTGTAAATGCCAAGGACCAACGGCTGAGCCACGGGGGACTTCTATGACTTAAACACACTGCTCACAAGGGACCACGTCATCATCCCAGTGTAACACCATTTCAATTAAACTTCAGGGAGTGCCGGTATCTGCTCCATTGCACCAGGAGGAACAGGAGGAGCGCTTCCAGGGCCCTGCCAAATGACCTCCAGCGGGCTACAGGTGTGCATGTTTCTGACCAATCTTTTAGAAACAGACTCCATGAGGGATTGACCTCCTCTGGCGGACCTGTGCTCACAGCGCAGCACCGTGCTGCTCCATGGGCATCTGTCAGAGAACACCAGAAATGGCTGGCCTGCTATGGGCGCCTCGTTCTCTCTACATATGAGAGCAGGTTCACACTGAGCGTGTGAATGATGTGAAAGAGTCTGAAGACGATGTGGTGACCATTATGATGCCTGCAACATCATCCAACATGTGTGGTGATGGTCTGGGGAGGCATATATCCTAGGTTGCAAAGACCTCAACGTGCTTACCCCACTGTACCCTGAATGCTGTTAGGTACCAGGATGAAATCATCAAACCCATGGTCAGACCTTACGCTGGTGCAGTGGGCCCGGGGTTCCTCCATTGCAGGACAATGCCTCATATGGCCAGAGTGTGAAGGCAGGTCCTGAATAACGGCAGCAACCCAAGTTGTTGGGTTGTAATGGTCAACCCTGTTGGTCTGTCTAGCCCCGACTAACTTATGTATGTTTCCTGCTGCAGTAGATTCAACATAAGGTTCATGTAGTACTGATGAGAAGAATGAGGATACATAAAGTAAATGTTTTCGGTTTGAACCAATTTGAAACCGCTGTAACCTGTGACCTGTTGATAATTTGACGTGTTGCTCTAAGAAATACAGGCAGGAAGAGCAGAGGTCAAAGGATGTGATGTCTGTAACATAACAACGGGTCAATGGGGCTCTTTCAGCTTCAACTACCCACTAAGGTGACGTAGGCCTTAAATAAGACTGGCTGTTCCATTTCACTTCTGATGTTGTCGCACTCATTTACTTCTAAAGAATGTTCAAACTCATTCACAATCATCATCATTGAAATTCTCCTGAGGAGAAACTATGTCGTAAATGCTGTTATTTCTTCCATACACTCCGCATAATGAAAGTCCCTAAACAGAAAGAGCTAATGTCCAGCATGACGTAAGCTGCCCTGTTTTGCTTACACAAAATGTGAAAAAAATGGACTGTGTTGCTAATATACATTATACATTCTCTTCACATTTCACCTACATTCATCCCCTCTCAATATCAATTTCCAATAGGGTCATGTCTTCTTCAAAAGATGCTTAATGCGGAGCACGTCTCACAAATCCGTTCTAAAACTCATCAAGCATTCACTCCGTATTCTCTACTCTGCTAGACTCCTGCGTTGTTGGAATGTCGGGACCAGGATTCAAACACCGGGCCGCAATGTCTAACCTGTACCACGAGGCACTGATTGGCCACTCTCAATGGTTACTGCATAGCAAATGTGGATTACACAATTTAGTTTGCACGGCTGAACAACGTGTCTCTTGCTCCAACCGGAATGTGGACCCTGCAAACCCACATGGTGGTAATCATTTGAAACAGAGCTGTAAGACTCTAATGAACTAGATGGCAATATTAGCGCGGGGGTTATAAAGGGAGGGAGACAGGAAAGGTTACTTAGCCTGCACTGACTGGATCTCCAGAAGCAGACCTTCCGGCCTGTGGCATTGCCGCTTCCCAGCGCTGACACGGCAATACTACATAAATCACACGTAGGCGAGATTGACAGACGGAGGGGGAAGGCGACAGGGGAGCGCCAGGGAGGGAGAGAGGGGGGACAGGACATATAAAGGGTCTCCTAGTGGACTGAGGACGCGATGTGTACGGTGATGTGTGTAGTAGCCTAGTACTGTCTAGTAGTGTGGAGGTTTCTGTAGGCAACACAACGGTGTGGAGCTCTGAGGAACAGGAGAGAGAGAGTACAGGGAGAGGAGGGCAAGCTGCGGAAAGACGAAGGCCGAAATCAGAGTCAGGCGGTACTGACTGCAGGAGTCCTACAAACATCCCTATCGAAGCTGGGGGTTGTTTATTTTCTGAAAGGACTCGGGTCAAACGAAAGCCGTTCTCCATTTTCCACAAACCTGGGACTGGTTTGGGTAGATTTCGTGGGCTGCAAAACAAGCCTGCTGATTGGGTTTCCTTTCTTAACTCTGCAGATGCAGGCTTCATGTTGCAGGTTCATCTGCCGCGTTTCATCCTCTCGCCTGCTGCGTCTCCCCTTTGTCGTGTCTCGTGTTGGGGGGGGGTGGGGGGCTGTAATCTATACGCTCCAAACGCACCTCACACGTTGAAGGAGAATGCTGAAGTGCTGACAGCCCATTCTCTTTCTTATTCACGTTCTTTCTCTCCTTCCAGAACGTGTCCCAAGGCAATCTGTCTCACCCCAGACACTGGCTCCCCAGTCAGCAGGGTGTATGTAAAGGCATGTCGCACTCACCCACTGACAGAGAGAGCAGGACTTAAAGAGTGCTAATGTCGGGAGGTTAGTGACCTCAGACCCCCCCCTTCGAGGCACAGGCCAGCTGAATATAGTGGGATCAACCCCCAACCTCGTTTCACAGGCTTCTGCAGACCTATTAGTCATGTATGAGAGGCTGTCAGTGGTTCGGGTGTAGGGATTCATCATGAGACTCAGAAAGACACCAGGTCCCATGTAGTGCTGCTCCATAGGACACAGTGGGATTAGCTTGGATCAACTCTTATGCCTTTACCGGAGCCTACTGGGCTTGTGCACAGTGACACTCTCCAGTTGGACACAGGCGAAATTTACGCCCTGGGTTTAGTCACCGCCCTTGCTCAGAGCCATTCATGGAGGTCCTTCAGATTTTTGAGGGGCTAAGGGGTTGTGACGTGATGACCCAGAGGGGCTGTAGTTGTGATGTGATGACCCAGAGGGGATGTGGGTAGTGATGTGATGACCCAGAGGAGATGTGGGTAGTGATGTGATGACCCAGATGGGATGTGGGTAGTGATGTGACAACCCAGAGGGGCTGTGGGTTGTGATGTGATGACCCAGAGGGGCTGTGGGTTGTGATGTGATGACCCAGAGGGGCTGTAGCTGTGATGTGACGACCCAGAGGGGCTGTGGGTTGTGATGTGACGACCCAGAGGGGCTGTGGGTTGTGATGTGATGACCCAGAAGGGCTGTGGGTTGTGATGTGACGACCCAGAGGGGCTGTGGGTTGTGATGTGATGACCCAGAGGGGCTGTGGGTTGTGATGTGATGACCCAGAGGGGCTGTGGGTTGTGATGTGACGACCCAGAGGGGCTGTGGGTTGTGATGTGACGACCCAGAGGGGCTGTGGGTTGTGATGTGATGACCCAGAGGGGCCAGTGAACCAATAATTACACAATAATAAGAGACAAAAAAAACAGCAAAAAAACATAGCAGTTTAAAATGTCTAAGTGTCCCAGTGATCATTCTGGAAGTAGATCCAGAGAAGGGGAGTGGGTGGAGGAAGGGTGGGGTGATTCATCTTAAGTGTCCCTGGACTGATAACATCAGTGAGAGGGAGTGTTAACAGAGAAGACAGCAATGTGCTCTTTCACTGCCAAATCAATCCAGTGGGTGTTATTCCTGCTCACCTTGTAGTCTTGTGCTCGGATTACAGCCTAATCAATGACTAGTGTTTGTGTGAAGGAGTGTGTGACCACAGGCAATCCACTCAGAGAGGACTGCTGACAACTGATGGGGTCAACAACCTCTCCATCAATCTTATCGAGGTTTGGTCTCAGTGTGTGTAATGTGGAGTCTCAAACACGTGAAGGTTTGCCTACCATTTTTTCACGGTTTGCTCTGCTTCTAGAAGAATGAGAATGCTAGTGTTGTAGTGGACATACCGTGCAGTTTAAATAAATGCCTTTGGTAAGAAACAAATTGAATCCATTGAAACAAATCCCAACCCATTTCCGGTGAATTTTAATGGTTTAGATGTGGGGTTTAGGGTGTAGGTTCACTGCGCTGTAGAGCTGGTGGACGTGAGGCCATGCCTGTGTTTATTTGTTTCTCTCCAACTCCGTTACAAACTGCAGAACCCCCCTAATCATTAAAACACATCTCAATGGAGATTCTACGGAGTTTTGGCTCATTCATTTATGTGGACGACCTCACGTCATCCTTCCTCATCCCAACTCAAGCAGGTTGTCCCCAAGACCCCCGGCACAGTGAGGTTCCGCAGATGGTCCTCCAGAACAGGCCCCTTGGTCTCACACAGTAACACTCACTCATATACACACACTATCAAAATAGTCTCACAACTGGACAATCTCTGTTACCATTCACAGTATCTTCTTTGTGTTTTTTCACAGTTGGCTATTGCGGTCAGTGTCCCAGATTGCACCACAGGCGGGACATTCGGATACCCGACTGGTACCTACATTAGTTCTGTTTGTTTTTGTGTGAATGGCTCTCGCTCTTTTTAAAGGGAAACATCCTTGTGAGTGCCGGAACAGGTGGGCGCGTGTGTGTTTGCGCCCTGTGTGTGTGTTTATCCAGAAAAATATCCTTTATTGGCCTCAGCTGCCACCTTGCGATGGACAATAGGCAACATGGTGTTCCCTCTAAAGGTCGCTGGGACGTCAAGTCAAACATTTATCCAGGAAAACGAGTTCACATGAAGTAATTAATTATATTCTATCCAATTAACAAACCATTGAGATTATTAGCTGAAACTGCCAAGTTACAGTTTTGAAAACATCTAGACCATAGTGGAAGGTTATTTTGACGTCTTACAAAAACATGGGAACATGGTTAATACAATGTAATCAACAAATAACACGTGTGTTTATTCTTTTGAACTACTAATATCCATGAAAGGTTTTAATGTTGGCCTCCTTTTCATTCCCTCTTTGTCATGTCTGTCCTTTTCCCTCAATATCACTCAGCTTTAGTGGCATGATGATTTATAGCCAAGTGCCAAATTGTAATGTTTCAAATCACTTATTAGCAATACAAACTGCACGGACTATGAGGTCTTTAGAATGATCAACTACCAGTGCTAATGTTTGGGAAGTGGCAAAGTTGTTCTTACCACTGCAAGCCTGTCCATAAAAAAAATACATGATCGCTAGGAGTCTTTCTGCAGACCTCCATTTTCCTGTATAGGAATGAGAGTTTAAAAGTGCTTTGACGGTCACCCAAGCTGAACATTCTGAATGGGTTTGTATGGGTGTGTCTTTGCGTGTGTGTATCTACGTTGTCGAGTTGAACAGAATTGTGTGGGTCTTCGGAACCACAGTGTGGATGGGCTACCATATATGATGTCGGCATGTATAGACATCTAGACTCTGATGTCACGTTGCCATCTAGCGACAGGCCCTCCTCTGGTCGTGTAGCGGCCCGGCGTTCGACGTTGCCGGCCTTTTAGTCGCCACCGTGTGTGTTTTGTCCAGTTTCCCCCCTGTGTCCTGTGAACGCATCCCTCCCTGATCCTTAACAGGTGTTACCTATAGACGATGTATATAACCCTGTGTGTGTCTAATCTCTGTGTCCGTGATTGTTACATGTTGTGTGTAGTTTATCGAAGGCAGGATTGCCCAGCACTGGCGTGTCTCCTTGTCTTTGGATATTATTATTGTTGTTGCTCCATCACGCGCTTGCCTGCCTCGCGTAGTGGACGCGAAGGCCAATCTCACAAGGCAGTAATAAGGAACCTTACCAACTTCTCTGTGCATTGGTCCTCCTTACTACACGCTACATCTGAGAAGAGGGCTGGTGAAGTTCCAGCCAAGACTTTCTCCTGGCTTCTCTCTTGGTACAACAAATAGATAATGGATTAAAGCATGTTTTCATGAACACCATACGACTCAGGAGGAAACAGCCATTACCTAACAGTTAAGGAAAAGTAAACCCCCAGAATTAAAATGGGATCCCCTATCTCATCCGATTCCCATTTTCTCTGTGAGTTCTTATCCCCGGAGAGAGCAGGCCTGGGCAGGAAGCGGAGGATGTGGGGTATGAAGTCACTTCCTAATGAGTATAAATATGGACTTTGGGAATTGGTGGATGTTTACGTTCTAACCTCTGACATTGAGTTACTCACGATACAAAGAGACAGTTCTGAAAACAGTTCCATATTTTGACATATCCCCTTACCCTTTCTTTTTTATGTTGATATTAACATATTACTCTGTGCGCTCTCCGTCTGTCTCGACTCCCACAGGGGCTAGTGCCTTAAAGCCCAGGTCAGGTGACGTCGCCAGGCTCCCTGTCTTCCCACTCGCCTCTCTCATCTGAAGTGCTTTCCTGCTACTATCTTCTGAAGGTCCTCTTGACTTCCTGTCCAAGCCCCGCCCCCACACTGCTCTTTTTCGCTTTCCGTGGCATACTCTGGGATGTTTTTGTTCCCATTGTGAGCATTAGCGAATCACGTGGGGTGTCATTGGAAGCTGTGCGAAGACAATGTAGGCAACTCTTACTGTCAGGATGTTCAATCCGAGGTCAGGAATCCACTGACTTATGCCCCAGTGGACCAAAGCAACAGAACCATAAATCATTAATTTTGCTGATGACATCATTATTACTGCTGATGACATCATTATGACTGCTGATGACCTCCAAATGGCACAATAACATTGGTGGTAATGTGTCCATTAGTCACATCACATCATGTTGCCAAAACTGAGCTGTGACTTTAACCAGTACTGTCTGTGACCATTGGTTCTGACCTGTTTCTGAACCAACCGTGTGTGTATTTGAACCGTGTGTCTGTCCAGTGAATCTAAGACATGTCCCCTGTCCATGCATATGAGTGAAAGGAAAGGACAGACAGCCATGAGATGGTGAATCAGCATTCTCTTTGTTTCATAACCCTGTTTTATAACCCAATAGAGAATGGCTGGGAGAGGAGAGAAGGACAGATGCATGAAGACAGAATCATTTTCTATTTGGCCTTGTAGTTTTTTTCTCCCAGATTCCTGTCTGTGTGTCTGTGTTCTCCAGGGAAATCTAGGAGGAGGGGCATAAGAAGATGAGAGGGGGACCAAGCCTGAAGGACAAAGAATTTGCTGAAATTTATATTTTGATGTGCTGCTAAACAACCAAATGGCCCAGTTTACTTCATAGTTTTGGCAAATGTATGTTGTATGTATGTTCTTGTTTTGCAGATCAAATTAGGAGTTTAGTAAAACATAAAACATCTTTCCTTATTAGGACCATCTGCTGGTCCATTTTTGGCAGAGGTTAGGTTTAGGATCAGACAGTTAGGGTTAGGTTTACGATCCGACAGTTAGGGTTGGTGCTAATATTTGGGTAGCATTTAGGATTAGGCATTATGGGTTAGGTTTTGGGTTAAGGCTATACATGCAAGGATATATGTTTGTGTGTGTGTGTCTGTTTGTGTGTGTTTATTTCCGTAAACATATGTGGGTTAGGGGTATGGGTAATCTTTGGACATGCCTGTAGAACGTTTTTAACTCCCTCCACTGGTGTTATAGGGTAAGAACTTGAGGTTGTACCTGATGCCTGTGAACCTTTCCTATAGTAAACTGGTCATTTGTTGTTCTGTTGTAATTCCAGAGCACTGTGGTAAATTGAAGTAGTGCATAATTACATCAGTTCTTCTCCAATATTCCAGTACACTAGTACTCTAACATACCAGTACCCCAGTTTTTCAGTGCACCTGTACTCCAATATTCTAGTACACCAGTAACATAACATACTACTACCCCAATATTTCAATAAACCAGTACTTCGGGTCACAAGTACTTAAGTTCACCAGTACTCTAGTTCAAACTGTCTCCAACACTGTTCCTGGAGAGCTACCGTCTTGGTGGTTTTCTCTCCAACCACATGCAGATCCAGCATCATTCAATAATGAAATATCTAATTATTTGAATCGAGTGTGCTAAATAACGGAGTGAAAACCACCAGGGCTTTATATCGCCAGGAGCAGGGTTGGAGAACCTCCAGTATTTCTGTACAGTAGTACTTCAGGTCACCAGTACTCCAATTCACCAGTACTCCAAACTAGTACACCAGTTCTTTAGTAGTCTAGTGCTTTAATACTCCTACCACATATTAAAGTGATCCTCTTCTGGGAGCAGTAATCACAATTAAAGGGGACCAAATCCACAGCCTTATACACCAACCCATGTCTTATATTTACCACAGAGGCTTTAATGTACATGGAACATGAGAGGTACAGCAACTGTTAACCTAATTACAGGGTGAAACACTCATTTATAATTGTTACTCTACTCCTCATCACTCTGCCTTCATCTCCCTGTTTTAGCAGATTCCCTCATTCTTGACTTCCTAGGAATGTTCCCTGGCCCCGCATTCACTCAAATGAGCGGGACTTGTAGAGTGGAGGAGTGGGGGTAAGGGGCTGGAGGCCAAGGTTTTACCCAGGAGAGGAGAGGGGGACCAGAGGTCAGTTGGTAGGGAGGGAGGGTGGGCCTTTGTAGTGGTAGAGGTATCTGTTTAAAATGAGATTAGCAACTGAAGACCTGTCCTCTATTGTAAGAAGACGAAGCCCTCAGAGATGCCTGCTTCCATCATGTCTGATCCATGGTACCATGTGTGTACATTGTCTGTCCACGAGAGGCTAGAGTCTTGTTATCAAGTACTCAAAGGAAGAGCAAGTGGTAATTAAAGTAAAAGCCAATCAGCAGTCTGATTGCACTTGACAGATCAAAAAATCTGAGAAATAAAGGATATTTAGGAGACTGAATAATTCTGAAGCATCCCAAAATCCTCTTCCTCAGTGTCTAAATAATTCCCCAAATATATATATATATATATATTTATATATTTATTTTTATATTTATATATTTATATGTATATGTTGGCCACTAAACAAGGTTGTAACTCAAAAAAATGCTTGCAGCATCTTTAAAGTATTTGAGTGATATTGCACTTCTCAGGTCTGTGTTGTATTCATGACTCAGTAAAGGTACTACCACTTTGTTTGACTGCGTGACTTGTGTCAACTACTTCAAAATGCAGTAGTCAGTGGATACAGTATAGTAACTAGAAAGCCATGTGTCTTTCTCGTTACATTCAAGTGGCTCAGGTTCTTCCGTCTTGACTATTGCAACGCACTGTTGGCTGGGCTCCCTGCTGGTGCCATCAAGCCCCTGCTACTGATCCAGAACGCTGCAGCCCAAATTGTGCTCAACCTTCCCAAATTCACCCATGTCACCCCTCTTCCCCATTGGCTTCTGGTAGATGCTCGCATCTGCTACAAGACCATGGTGCTTGCCCAGTAGTGTCTAGTCTTCTAATGTTCTAATGGAAAGGGCGGCCTGGATCCGTCTTCTACTTTGAAGATTACGGCCAAGATTGTGCTCTCTACTACTTACTTGATTTGAGAGAAGGAAAATTGTCCGACCTGCACAGAGTTTTTTTACTGATTCCTTCAGGTCATGTACAAATTCAGTAAGTGTTCAAGCATAGACGAGAGTGAATTGTCACGGAGCCCCAAAACAATAAAGGCTGATTCAACCGCCATGTAGCAGCGCCGCTACTACCCCCATGCTACTGCCTAGCGCCCCTCACAGCCCACCACTGTTCAGTATTGTTCAGTAGTGTTAATGCCTGTTCATACGAGACACCCAGCCTGTTCATCCTTTTAGGATTTAAGATCAAATCTCTGACAATAGTACCCCTATTAATACAGCACATGAATGTGTCTGGTAACTTTAGATTTAAACAGTGTAATACAGACATAACATGTACAGTCTGCCAAATACATTGATGTCTATTCCAAGGTCCACAATGGGTAGCCATTGTTATTTACTTTGCTCGCTCAGATTATGTTTCCTATTTTGAAGACCATTGAGGGAATGCCCAGACCTGTCAGACTGGGGGGTTCTGCTTCTCTGCAGACTAGCCAGAGAGAAGCCTCTACTGACATCATTCACAGATTACAGGCTTACTGTTGAGCAGTGTCAGTGTTGAGCAGTGTCTGTACATCTGACGCTGAGTGAAAGCACATACTGTATTGTAAACCAGGTGGTTGTAATCCTGTGTAATCCTAATTGCATTGTTAATGAGTTTATAGAAATTCTAAGATGAGCTTTTTACTATATATCAGTATATTCACCTTTAAACCAAAATGTCTTTTTACAGATACTGTAAATAAAAGTAAAGTATTATATATCAGTTTATCAGTTACTACAAAAAGACGCATTCTTATCCACTTTAACATCTGAAATTGTGTAATCCCGGTTAAGTGTCAGATTACCAAACATGAAAATTATGTGATTAGGCAAAGGGCACTACTAACATGACTCCTGTCACATGCAAAACGGTCATTGATTTACACACACACTCACGCACAGACATACATACATAAACACACAAGCAAGGACCTAAGGGAGAATAGAATGAGATTTATGAGGTCCCAGGAGTCTAGACAGGTGGCAACGCAAGCACTGACAGAAAGAGAAAGGAGAAGAGATGAGATGCCTCTGTGGAAAGCTGGGTAATATGATTTGTTCAGACAAAGGGGCACACATGTATTATCATGTTACAGGGTTGTTCTAAGATTTCTTTTCTTTTTGACTCCGCAGACAGTGATAATATACATTTACAAACAGGTTTTATTTGATGCTTTGGCCTCTGTCTTCATGGCAAAAGAAAGCTGTCACTCAATGACCTCCTTGAGAGAAACAAAAGCTGAAAAAAACACAACTCTGGGAGTATGTTTTCCAAATGTGTCTGAAGTGTTTGTGCAGATCCCTTTGGATAACAGACGGCGCCGTTGCCAAGATTCGATGTGTTTGGAAAGCGGAAAGAAACGGCTGAGCAGCGCGTGCTGGGATGTGCGTTCAGGCTATCCTTGTTTTCTCTCAGCTCACTCTGTCAAAGGACACCCACGTCCCTGCCTTATCTCTGCCTGCAAGAGGGCCTTTGCTTTGTCAGGGGCCACGGCCCTTTATATCCCACTTACACTGCTCCTTCCCTTGCTCACACCCCCAGAGACACGTACACAGTGGCGGTAGCAGAGGAAAACACCAGAAAAAGCATAAAGACCCAGTACTTAGCTTCTGCCATTATGATACACACACAGCCTATGTTGTCAGATTTACGCCCCTTGGCCAGAGACCTGGGTGCCAGGGAGACAGGAGGGTGGCCGGACAGGGTGGGAGTCAGGAAGTCCCAGGGCCGAGGGGGGTCCACGTCACCTGACCCTGGCCAGAGACCTGGGTGCCAGGGAGACAGGAGGGTGGCCGGACAGGGTGGGAGTCAGGAAGTCCCAGGGCCGAGGGGGGTCCACGTCACCTGACCCTGGCCAGAGACCTGGGTGCCAGGGAGACAGGAGGGTGGCCGGACAGGGTGGGAGTCAGGAAGTCCCCAGGGCCGCCGAGGGGGGTCCACGTCACCTGACCCTGGCCAGAGACCTGTGTTCCAGGGAGACTGGAGGGTGGCTGGACAGGGTGGGAGTCAGGAAGTCCCAGGGCCGCCGAGGGGGGTCCACGTCACCTGAGCCTGTGCAGATTCATGTCTCTGGCTCTGTTGTTCACCTGCCACACGGCAGCTGATTAAAGAGCCCAGATGTCAGGACTGACAGGTTACATTACAAATAGCCAGGTCATCTTCCATCTCGGCCAGTTCCGCAGCCAGAGAGCCCGAGGTTCTGGTTCAGCAGAATACCATCAAATAACAAAGGAATGCTGACTACGTTTAATGAAACACACTGAATATACAGTCGCTGCACCCATTTGGATCATTACTTTACACAACTCGGACTGCAGTTTAGTCATACATCCGCTTGTAATTTCAAAAATGAAAGGAATGTTTTTGACTTATAAAAATATTTGTATGAAAGATATGTGCTCACAATCCAGCGCAGTCACAGTTCCCTACAGGGAGGCAAGGAACTTCTGCCAATTTCTTTCGGTCTCTTTTGCCAGACAATGATTTATGATTGTTTATTTAAAATGTATTAAGATGTTATTTAAACCAGGATGTCACATTCATGTAATAAATAAGAATTTCTGTAAATGTTTTCCACACAAAAAACTATGTATCCTACTGTTATAAAACATGTGCTAATATCGAAAATCAGGCTGAATAAAGAGCATTTATTGAATAGCAAAAAAATGCTGTATGCTATAGAACATCTAGCCAATATGTCTTTAATAATAATAAAAAAAGAAGATTTAATAAATATTGAATATAATGCACATTCAATTGTATTTTTGTAACTGCATGCTATTGCCATAACATTCACCTTAATGTATTTCATGATGTGTGTGTGTGTGCAACATGTGTGTGTAGTTTTTAAAATTACAGAGGATGAGTGTTGTGTTTTTGAAGCGCAGCAACTGCCCTCTGGATGTCAGAGAGGACGTATCCAGCGGTCAGGGATGAGTTCATTGGTGAGGTGAGTAATAGGAGGTCACCAGGGATGATTTGGGGACGGGAGGTTCGGGTCCACGGAGCAGGTTTCAAGCAACCGGACATAATTTGTTACAGGAGAGACTGAGGACAAGTGTTGAATGCACGTACAGGTCTGGGGTGTGATGGACCAGGGATCTCCATGGGTTGAGGGCATTACACGGTGAAATGACAACTAGGACACATGAATGTCTTAGGTAGTTAGCTAAAACTATAATTACCACCCTTGTGTCAAACTGACCCATGTTAATTATTGCCAAGAACATATTTATAGCCAAGGAATGCATTTGATTGAAAGGCATTTGTATGTAGAGTTTGACACAACATAACCGTGAGACTATATAATGTACATTTTCACACTGGCGTAGTCTGTGTTACTATGGCAACTATAAGGTCGCCATGATATCAGGCAAGATTTGTTTTTGGCAGCTATTTCTACCAATCAAAATACTTAATGGTGCGTTTTCAGATGGTTAAACCAGAAGTGGAAATACAACATGAAGCTGACCAGAAACCATAAAGTCTGCTGTTCAACCTACAGATTACACTATGCAAAGGATTTAATTAACAGAACTAGGCAAAACCAATCTGCCCTTATGTACCATCATGCCCTCTTCTGGTAGGTCCATGGATAAAAACATTTTTATTTTAATTATTAGATGTCATGTTTTTCTTAAGAAAAATCTAACCTTAGAAATAAATCATGGTTAATTAGAAGATAGTTTTGAAAATGTATGTTTTTATGACTTATAGCATTGATTACCACATTAACCACAGTATTTATATTTTAAAATGGCTACCATTTGGCTGCCGCTATAGTTATGAGGCTATCATGTAAAATTGAGCTTCCCCCATCTTTTAAGCATAAATTGCACTCACCATCAAGCTATTACTTTTTTGTTGTTAGTATACCAGTGTAGGAACCTTGTATAAATGTCATCAGTGATGACTAGGCTATGTTTTTGCTTTTATCATGTTAGACTTTAATTCTTCACTTTTAATACTGAAATATCTAGTAGACAGTTTAATCGGTCAAAGTTCACGGGTTAGACACACAGGCCACAAGTGGGTGAAGGGGAGCTGTACCAGTACTATTTCTAGACAGATAAACAAAGCCTTTGCTTAAAATATAGTCACTTCACAGCCTACTCCAAAATTGTTTGGTTTTGACCTGTTTCATTTCAGTGTGAAGTTGTTTTAAAAAAAAGTATACCTTCTAACATTGTATGCCTAACTGATATATGTAAACTAAGAATGTTTTATTATCCTATGTTGCTCAATAGAGCGTGACGTCATGAACAACACGCATGAGCGAATTGCACACAAGCTCAACCCGCACAGCTGCTTTGAATGTACTCTTCAGTTAATATATCACTTGTTTAACCAAATTTGCTGTTTTATTACGAATCAGATTAACTGCTAATCCCTAAATACATTTGCAGGTTGATATCACTTCTCCCAATATCCCGTCGGTAGATCAAATTACGCGAGATTTCCAGTGACTTTCGGGATTAGGCGATGACAAAGAAATCTTAACACATTTGCCACACAATTATATATAACTGGCTGGTGAGTATTAAATTGATTTAAATGATATGTACACTTGGCAGAGGTTTGAGTGAAGACTGCAGCTATTTAGTTTTCAACCTCGCACTTTAGACCATGACGCGTGGGCACACGCACATACATATACACACACATTCGTATTTTGGCTGAGCCCACTCCCAAGTTGTTTTGAGTATACTCTTAAAAGAAAGTCTGTATTTTAACAACTTTGCAATGACTTTGTTGAGTCAAATAAATACTGCTGCTAGCTAACATAGAAAAACGTCCGAAGACAATGCTAACGATGCTACAAGTATTTCTGATTGGCGTTCTGTTGTCGAACACCAACACTACCGCGGCATTTGAGCCCATCAGTACCAGCATAGCGGTTGGTATGGCCGCGGCTCTCACTGGATTCCTCGCAACCTACCAAAACGTTTTTTACTATTTTGAAGAATGTTGTAGACCGGAGTGGATCTATTTCAACAAAACAGGTACGTCTAACGTTTGGTGTTAATGTCATATTTTTCTGGGGTGTGTGTGGGGATTGTAGTTAGTAGATTGTGATTTGTTTTGTCCCAAATTGAAGCAAAATTACCAGCCAGAACACTACTGCCCTTTATGTATTTATTTAAGATTAAGCTAGAACGATGTATAAACAAAACTTAACCAAATTGTTACCACTTCGTAAATCACCCACTTCCTAAAAAGTTCCAAAATTAATGACATGAAACCAGTTTTTACTGCTAATTGCGTTGGTAACATAAGAGAAATAAAGAATCTCGGGATTTGTAGTGTATTAGTAATATACCACGCCTAAACGCGGTGCCCAGGTTTCTCTACAATGCGGTGTGCATAAGAACAACTTTTCACTGCATATTATCTGCTTTCAGCCAATGTTTGAAACACACATTTTATTGTGTTAAGACATTTGTATTATATTAATGTGACCACCGTCTGGGCTGATGAATCTTTGTTGGTCTTCAGTAGATGCAATAGCTACAAAGTCGAAATTCCTGATTTACCAAACACATGTGCACCTTGTGGGCAGACAATAAAAGGCTATTTTACAATGTTAAGTTTGGTCACATCACAATGCCACCGTTTTTTTTAAACCTTTAAGGGCGTGCGCTATTGGCCCGGTGACTGCACACATAAGACAGAACATAAGACAGAACATAAGACAGAACATAAGACAGAACATAAGACAGAACATAAGACAGAACATAAGACAGAACATAAGACAGAACATAAGACAGAACATCTCACCAATGTCACAACCACCGATCACATCTAAGCCTGCCATCCCAGCTCCTCCAGATCCGCCCAGTTACCCGGACAGCTGACAAAACTGTGCGTTTGCACGCCTGAAGAATTTCTTCTTACTGTCTAAAACTGTCCTGTCTCAAGAAAGCCACCCCCTCCGCCTGATGAATCCCTGTTTTAACGTTACCATGCAGTAACTCAGTAAAACCTTAGACATTGTTCTGTGTTGCGTTTTCTATTTTTGTTCAGTATACAAAATGCATTTCTGCAATTCACAGTGAGGTCTACGTCAACACAGAAATAACATTTTAAATATGTTCTGTGCATAAATCGATTCATTGATTTGTACCCCCTCAGGTTTGGAAGTGGACCTAGATCAGAAATTGTTTGGTCAGCATATTGTTTCCAGAGTTGTTCTGAAAGCTATTGCGGGTTTCATAAAGAATAAAAACCCAAAGAAGCCCTTGGTGCTTTCATTACATGGCTGGACTGGAACCGGGAAGAACTTTGTTAGCCATCTGATTGCTGAAAACATCTATAAGAAGGGCATGGCCAGCAGTTTTATTCACCAGTTTGTAGCTACCGCTCACTTCCCTCATCAGAGCCAGATTGAGAACTACAAGGTACATTTCCATTGTTTTAAAGGAACTCGAGGATATACAGGATACAACTTGTAATATATTCTGTAAGCTATTCACTGATTTAATTAATGCTGTGTTTACATTTTGTGTGGCCATTCAAATTCCCCAGTCTCAGCTGCAGCATTGGATTAAAGGAAACGTCAGTACCTGCCCACAGTCCATGTTCATTTTTGATGAAATGGATAAAATGCCCCTCGGGCTGATTGATTCCATCAAGCCCTATCTGGACTACTATGAAAAACTGGATGATGTCTCCTACCGCCAAGCCATCTTCATCTTCCTCAGGTAGGGGAGACAGACCAGCAGTTTGTATGTGTGACCAATTATGTAATGCTTTTGAATGCTTTTATTATTTTTGAAAGATGATTTATTGTTAAAGGACATACTATCCATGGTTTTACTGAACCGAAAGTCAGCTGTCAATCAGCATAATAACTTCAAAGTTGTCTTATGTCTAATATTTACTGGGGTGTGCTGCTTATCTTCATAGCAACTCCGGAGGAGAAAACATCATACAAGTGGCCCTTGACTTTTGGAGAGCAGGGCATGACCGAGAAGAGATCGAGCTAAAAGACCTGGAAACTGCTCTCTCCCTGTCTGTCTTTAACAACAAGAATAGTAAGTTTCTTTCTGAGAGTTTATGAATTGTTTTAAAGGATATGTACTTTCAGGTTTTTTCAGTCCTATTCAGATGATCAGAGCTCGCCATTTGCCTTGTGTCCCTTTCTTGTTAGACATCTGCATTTTTAATTGGTCTATTCAAACTCTTTGGTGTGGAAATAGAAACATATAAAGGTCTATATTACATTTTGAACTGGTATTGTCATTAGCCTTCGCATCTACCCCTCCGTCTTGTGAAGAGAGAAACCTTTGCTGACCATTGGACATTATGGTTAGCTTGAGGTGGAGAAAATAGTTGCACCACAGAGTTTATCGTATTGCAATCTGGCCATTAATGAGACCCATCTCGATCTTTGGTCAGCGTCAGTACTGAACCCTCAATGTCTATCGTGCAAATGTTTGCACTCATTGTCGTTTATTTACTTTAGTTAACTCTGACTGCCTGAATTCTAGAAGGGCCAAGCAGTAGTTGGTGTTTATTGTTAGATATATATATATTGGTGTTTATTGTTATATATATATATATATATATATATATATATATATATATATATATATATATACTAACTAACTAACCCATCCTACTTATCTTACCTCAAACATTAGTCAGAAAAACAGCAATTGCCAAACTCACTTTCACAACTGGCTAGATGTGTGCTTAGAATGTCATATTGTGACATCCAAAAGAATAAGCTGTGTATATAAATGTAGTTGTCTAAACAAGTACAATTGTGTGCATGTAATTCAATCATTTTCATCCACTGTTTGGACTGATCTACCACTTTACCTAATTGTTGAAGGATTTCTAAGATGAAAGTTTCATAGCTTACTCTCCGAGTGTGGCTTTATTTTCTGTGATTCTATCTGCTGCTCAAAAAACTAATAATTGCTGTTTCAGGTACATCACCAGACTTCCACATGTAAACGGTGCTACACTGCTGTATACCCGATGCAATTCAACAAGGCTCGCTCTGTTCAAATGAAGCATCGGGCAAAACTCGTTTCAAAAGTTTTATTGACATCATCCGAGCTGCAATAATGTTTCCATTCAAAACACTAGGGGCTTAACGAAAAAACGCGCTTTGACATTGATGACCTTCACCTGGAGCATTTTTGTGGGTGAGATGACAAGGTGTAGGGATTTTAGAATAAGTACATAATGTCATTTGAACATAAATCCTAATATTTTAATATTGCTTTTTGCGATCCAGTGGACTTTCTTTTTTTTCTCCCAAATATAATTTCAAATATGATGTTGATAGCCTCCAGGATTATGAGGGTTAAAGGGTGCACTAGTGACAAAGCAGATGGAGTCAATGTTTAATAATTTCCAATTTATTGAATTAGCTATTAGCGGTGTGTCTGTAAATTATAAAGCCAGAGTCCAGGAGTGCTTAAAGACACCTTGGGTGGTATTAGCTGGAACTACTGTGCAAGTGTATTGTCCAATATGAACATTTGGGCCTGTCTGATGGTCTCAACAAAATGGGGTAATCTCTGAAATTTGGCCTTTCAAAACTCCATGCGATCCTCTTCACTACATCCATTTAGACCTGTTCATCTTATAAATCTGTCTCCCTCTTTCTCTGTGTAGGTGGGTTCTGGCACACCAGTCTGATTGACAAGAACCTGGTGGACTTCTTCATCCCCTTCCTACCTCTGGAGTATAAACACTTGGTTCAGTGTGGCATGGCTGAAATGGCCGCCCAGGGACTAGAGCCCAATCATACCTTAGTCGACCAGGTGGTCAGAGACATGACATACTTTCCCAAGAGTGAGAAGATCTTCTCTGTCAAGGGTTGCAAGACCATCGGCAGTAAGCTGGACTACTACATAGAACACGTATGAGATGGTCACAACAATACAGTTGGCAGCTGCAGACTGACAAATTCACTGTTTGTGAATGTAGGATGAAAGATGATTTGTATGTCTAATCAGTCTTGTCACCATCTGCAATTTAGTTGATATCAACAAAAGAACAGCTGGCAATTGATTGACTACCCTACAGTGTGCACTTTCTTGGTAAGAACATCTGTGCTTGTCGGCCGGAGGAAGTGACTGAATTCAGAAGAAGATGGTGGTCAGGTGTTCCAACAATGTTGAGGGCTTCAGCGTTGTTGCTTTGATGTCACTTCTACCTGATGAATGAATAGACTACTCAGAAAATCTATATTATATCGAAGGAGATGAAACACTGAAAATGTTTTTTTGCATGTGAACTTTGAAGCGGAACAACGTCACATTTTCTTAATGTCTATCTGTCTAAAACTCACTGAGTAATGGTTCAGCTCCACGATATGCGTCAATGTTTGTCAAAATGTTTGGCTCTCCCTTAGAGAAGCGCTAATTTAAGGTTATACACCTTCCTGCTAACTATAAATGGAGCAAAAAATATGACAAACTAATGTTCTGTCACTGTGATTTTATGAAGTAATCTGATTGTTACATTACATTCACTGAGCAACTATAGACATGCAACATGTAGTGTTTGTTCCTTGTTTCATGGGCTGAAACAAAAGATCCCAGACATTTCCCAAAGACAAATTTTACTACTGTTGTAGTGAGCATTTCTCTTTTGCCAAGATAGTCCGCTCACCTAGAAGTTGTGGCATATAACGAATCTGACTAAACAGTGTAATTATTACACAACTTGTGCTTGGGGAAAAAGGCTATACTCTACTGTAATATGTGCAGTTTTATTCCACAATGCAAGTGCCATAGATGGTTTAAGTTATAAAGACATGTTCAGTAGGCATGCTGACTGCGAATTGACAGAGCTGTTCCCAGAGAATCTAAAGTTCCCTGGACGTCACCCAGATAACTTGGATTTACACAATCAAAGAATGTCAGCACCAACTATCAACAAGACTCATCAGCATCTTTATCAGGGCCTTGAATTGACCCTAGTAGAGCGTTGTAATAGAGTGGGCAAATTGACATTTTCGATTGCAACTAGAATGTTGGAGAAGAAAGATCCTAATGGTTGAATCCCAGTTTCATCTGTACTGGCTAGTTGTGAAGGTGATAGGTTTCTGTTTAATAAAAGTATTGAGATTGTTTCAGATTTGAATAGTTGAGAACAGTGTCTAATTTGCTGGGAAAGTGGGGGAAAGGGCAGCTGTTTGGGAAAGGTTTTAACACAATGAGAACTGAAGACTATTTAGAAAATCCCGTGTTAGTGAATTCAAATTTAAATGTCTACTAAACGTTTAGTAGTCCGAAAGTATTTTCTTGTATCAAATAGTTGTATAGAAACATTTTGAGAAACCTGTATAAGTGTTTTAAAGTTTAGAAATAACTTTCAAAACCAAATGGCATAGGAAGAGTAGATTTCCCAAGAATGACTGGAAAATACATTTACGGAAGTAAATGTGTTGTGCTTGCCATATTTTTTAGGGTGAAGACGTGTTACCATGTTGACGTGTACCAGAGAGATTTTAGAAAGAAGATTGGTAACAAAAAGGTCAGCTACTGGCATTCGTACTGTCATGTTGCCAACGTATAAGGAAAAAAGCAAATTTTCTTCAAAATTACGTAATGTGATTTTAAAGGTGGCATTTAAAAGAATACCTCTATTCAGATGCAGAGGAATGTCAATTTATTATGGCCCTAAAAGTCGAGCCTACAGGTAACCGCTCCCTAAGTATTAAGGTAGTTATATTAGTAATAAGTTATGAATAAAAATAATGATTTGCTCTGTTATCATTTGACCACTGGCAGGAATGGCTATGACAACTTATTATTGTCATATCCAGAACCAGCGCTGACATATCTTTACAGTTGTGAATGTTGTTTCGTTATTAAACGTTATTGGGAAGAACCTACAATTTTCTACTTTAATATGAAAGGACAAAGAAAAAGATGCCTCACATTTCGGAAATTGGTGTTGTTTATGTAATTTCTAATACTGTTGTGGTTTTGGGCAATCGTCTAATTTAATTGAGAGCGCACTTCTTTTCCTGTAGTTACCCATTAATGCGTTAGCGATTGTGTTATAGAGTGAGGTTTCCAGTCTACCCAAAACTCTCTCTGCCTTTCATGGTTTGTGTCGCATAATGATTACGTACTATATTATACTGCTGTAGCAGTAAAAAGGAAGTAGTTGCCTTGCTTTTAAACGTTGTTGCCCTATGTGGTTAGCTACGAGTTTATTACCATTAAATATGAGACCAACATTCAAAACCTTATTCGGATATATTTTAATATCAAGTGTTCTTGTAAAGGCATTCGAACCAATTACCAGCACAATTGTGGTTGGTACGGGTTTGGCAGCAGCGGCAGCTGGACGGAGTATTTACAATTATTTCTACGAAAATTGCGACTCAAAATGGATTGATTTTAATTCAACCGGTATGTGAACAACTTGACTACTACATTATTTATGTATTTGATGGTTTACTCCACCACTGATCGGGTACCACAGTCATTCGGTTCAATTGCGTTTTTATCTTACAATATTGTATTAATGACAACAGGCTTTCGGCCTACTTAGCCAGCCATTTGACTCCTGTGTTTTTGCCGCCTCAGGTTTGGAAGTGGACCTAGATCGAAAATTGTTTGGTCAACATGTTGCTTCCAGAGTCGTCCTGAAAGCGATTACGGGTTTCATGAAAAATAAAAACCCTAAAAAGCCCCTGGTACTCTCTTTACACGGCTGGACTGGAACAGGGAAGAATTTTGTCAGCCAGCTGATAGCTGAGAACCTCTATAAGAAGGGCATGAACAGCGCTTTTCTCCACCAATTTGTAGCTACAGCTCACTTCCCTCATCAGAGCCAGATTGAGAACTACAAGGTAAATTGTCATAGTTTAAATGTATAGAAATTTTAGAGGTGACTGGGACAATATCAGTAATGGTAAGGTGTGAGCTATGGTATATATGTTTGAATTTATCTGCTGTAAGCTATTTTTAACTAGATATGTTTATGCTTTTGTGGCCATTCATATTGTCCAGTCTCAGCTGCAGCATTGGATCAAAGGAAACATTACCAACTGCCCACAGTCCCTGTTCATCTTTGACGAGATGGACAAGATGCACCCTGGTCTGATTGACAGTATAAAGCCCTACCTGGACTACTACGAAATCTTGAATGGTGTTTCCTACCGCCAAGCTATCTTCATCTTCCTCAGGTAGAAGAGACAGACCAGGAGTGTGTGTGTTGATATAAAAAAAAAAACTAGTTTTTTTTTTTTTTGTATAGTTCCAGTATTTTTTTTAAAATAAATAATTAATATTGTACTGTTCGTGCAGAATGTCACAACTTATTGTCTTTTTGTACATACGGTGGTTTTCCAGGTGTCTGATATTTACTGCTGTGTGTTGTTTACCTCCATAGCAACTCTGGAGGAGAGAACATCACGCAGGTGGCTCTTGATTTCTGGAGAGCCGGGCGAGACCGAGAAGAGATCGAGTTGAAAGACCTAGAAATGTCTCTCTCCTTGTCTGTGTTTAACAACAAGAATAGTACGTTTCTGTTTATGAATTATTTTAAAGGATAAGTACTTCCGGTTTTTTTTAATCCGAGCTCACCATTTGCCAAGTGTCAGAAAGTGTTTTTTGACATTACATTTACAAATTAACTAGCATACTGAGCAACACAATATTTTTAGAGTAACTTTCTCAACCCACAACTATTTGCGATTATGTTTAATCGCTTAAAGGCAAACGCTGATGGCATTGGATGAATCTGTTATTAGTGCATGTGTAGGGTCAATTTCTATTTGATGGTCTCTGTGAAAGGAGGTGTCAAATCTATGATCAAGATTTGGACATTTCAGAACTCAGTGTTCCTGTTTACTATGTTCATCTATTTGCACCTGTGCATCTTATGAATCTGTCTGCCTCTTTCTCTGTGTAGGTGGGTTCTGGCACACCAGTCTGATTGACAAGAACCTGGTGGACTTCTTCATCCCCTTCCTACCTCTGGAGTATAAACACTTGGTTCAGTGTGGCATGGCTGAGTTGGCTGCCCAGGGACTAGAGCCCAATCGCACCTTAGTCGACCAGGTGGTCAGAGACATGACATACTTTCCCAAGAGTGAGAAGATCTTCTCTGTCAAGGGTTGCAAGACAATCGGCAGTAAGCTGGACCTCCACAGAGAACACGTATGAGATCAACTGGGTTATGAGTTGGACGCTTCAAGCTGACCGATCTACTGATCATTGTGAATATGAATGTAGAATGAAAGGTAATTCGTATGTCTGAACAGTGTGCTGTCACCAGCCTCAGTTTAGTTGATGTTGGCCAAAAAAAGATTTTTTTAATCTATTGCCCATCCGACCGTGTGCACTTTTTCCTGAAGTTGGGGTTAGGAAGTTGGTGACTGAACAATGAATCAGAGTGGCCATCCAGGTCTTCTGGCCTTGATAATGATGTGGTGGGCATCAAGGCTCTGGGATTAGTTCTCACTGGAGGAATGAATGGACTACTGACAAATATGAAGATTCATTGAAAGCGAAAACACTGAGACTTTTACCAGTTCATGTGCTTGATTCCGAGTTTTGTATTCTGTAAATAATCATCTGAGAGATTATGCACTTTTTCCCTGGCAAATTCTGATGCACATGAATGCAAAGTCTGTTTCATGTAAATGTAAGATATTGTTTATTTTGTGGTGCACAGCATACCTATATAATTGTATATAACTACCAATACCTTTAATGTAAAACAAATATATATGACCGTATCTGTTTGACAAAGCCTTAAAAATCCTTACTCTTACACCCGAGACATTGTTCTTCAAGCAAGTGCTTTGATTTTAACTTCAGGTAGGTAGATGTACAGTATTACGTGGTTTCGGCACCAATTGTAACATGAAATTCCTGACATTATCAAAATGTTCCTTGAAAACTGAATGGAACTGCTTAACAAATCATTAGATTAAATGTCTCTGGAATTATGTACATCCAATTGTAATTTAAGAAGTATATGTACATCTCAATGTATTTGAAACTTTTTCCTTCACTTTGATATTGATTAACAAAAACATTGTTCTCAAGAAGTGACCACCTTGTCTCAGACACATCATTGGCTTCATAGGTTCTTATGATGTTATTTTTTATTCTACAATGCCTTGAACAATTTCCATTACAAATGTGAATTTATTAATGTGGATGTTTGTTTCAGAGTAAATCATGGCCATGCATTCGCAGCAGGTGGCGGATTAAAGAAACCGTTTGTTCAATGTAGACTAATTAATGAGGCACACGTATGATCATTTTTGTATTTAATTGTAAATTAATTAATGATTGTATCAATCATTAATGCATTCATGATACTTTTTGTAATGAACAATCATTTGCATTCTGAGCCTTTTTTGGTACCACGTATGTTATTGCATGGCATTTTACTGTAAAGGGATGTTGACAATGATTTATTGTGGGGTGTATGAATGGTGACCTACCAATGTGGATAGGACGCTTAAAGCATTGTTTGGTAAAAGAACACTATTAGCACATAAATCAAGTTGTATTATTTTGTAGCTTTTTAAAATAATTTCTACCTTATACTGATAAGGCCCAAGGCAGTCAGTGGGTTGTTGGATGCACTGCTCTATCAATGGGCTGGAATTGGCTGTCTTTCTATTCATTTCATGTTTAATTGGTTTGCAAAGTGGGACCATTCCGCTGGAAATCGATTTCAGAAGGATAATTACATGACCTATGGTTTCCCAAGTTAAACTTTTTAAATAGCCAATGGCCTCAAGGCTACATGCTTTGACAATTTTCTTCTGGTCCTGCAGCTCAGAAGTACAAAAGTAACATATATAGATCAAGCTACTCTTTATTGAGGCTCTCAACAAGCTCTCTGCTCCTTGTAGTTGAAGCTCTGCTTGAATGTAATATTTGAGAACAATATTGTGACAGAAAGTGGTTGTCATTATACACCAAAAAAAGTGACTATCATTGACTATCAGTTTGTTTCTTATAAGGTTTTGCAATTGATAAGCACAACATTACTCCCAAACTAATTTAGGCTTGCCTTAGTGATCTATATGTTTGTTTTTACATTAACTTGCACAATTTCGTTTTTTAACTTTTGCAATTATAGATTTTTTTGTGTACTTGTGCTGCCTGCATTGTCCATCACAACCTTCTCACACTTACTGCTCTTCCACAACCTCTCAAAGCGGGGAAACGCTCCTCAGGACAGTCACATATTGCTGCTGCAATGTCATTTGCCACAAAGAATTAAATTGACCAATTTATTTGAAAAGAAAAACAACCACATATTTAGTTGCACATGTGTGCATGTTCCGGTATTTTGGAACAACGTAAATACGTTACAAAACCCCTTTAATTTGCATCATTTATCTTTAATCCACAGATGTTTCAGTGCCCTGGTCTGTCCTTCCAGGCTATAACCCTGGTAGTATGTTTCACACAGTCTGTATTGATGGGCGGGTTACTGGATGCAGACAAGCCGTGTTCTGGATTATAATGACAACTCGGTGGAGAGTCTAGCTTAAAGGCTTTTTAGTCCACAAATTGACTTTATGCGTCAGGAGACTGTTGTTCATTTACACCAGCAGTACAGCATTTATACATCCGTCGTTCTCAGGGTTATTGGTAACCTGGGCGTATTTACCTGGGGAGACACACAATGCCTTTTTACATTTCAGAAGGAGAGTAACAGCAGACTAAGTATTAACAATACATTATTACAATTCACTGTATTGCTGAATTAATGTCTCAAAAGACAATGATTCTTGTGTTTGAGCCAACAAATGCAACCTCTACCCGGGATATACACTTGCAAAGCTTTTGGAATGTTTGGACAAGGTGACTTTTTAAATTACTGTGGTGAGGAAACTGCAACGACTTAATCTTATTCTGTTGATAAAATAAATGTAGCCATGAACACTAGAGGACGAAAATGTATCTTGGTAAACACCCCGAAGTGTTCCAGTTGAATTTCAATAGACATGATGACTCACCCCAGATGACCTTTCCACCTTGCGTGACCAGGCCCAGCTCGCTGACATTGACCTCTATCACGGTTCCCTTGGTGATGACCCCCAGCGTGGTATAGAGGGGGGAGGAAGGGTTCTTCTTCACTCCCAGGATGGGCAGACAGAAAGTGGCCTTTAGCTCCGGGTGGGTAACATGGGCCTTCTTGAAACGTAGACCCTAGACAGAAGAGGGGGTTTAGGTTGTTTTGCCTCCTATTTCAAGGAGTCCAATTAAGAAGTTTAACCTGATTTAGTAGTAGCAATACAGCACATAACACACTGTCAGCTAGTGTGGAGGGATCCTTCTTACCATGGGTCTGATGAAGCGTTCATACTTGGGAGGTTTGCGGGTGAAGTTGTCGCCTACAAAGCAAACTTTGGTGACCATCCTCTTCCAGGCCTTCTTCTGCCTCTTGCCAGTCCGAATCACTTTAAGAACCTCTGTCTCTCCTTGGGCTCTCACCTTGGGAAGGGGCACCTCCCATTTACCCTGCAGAGAGGACCAAGGATTAGATTAGACTGTTTCAGGATGCCACAGTTAAAGGCATGGGTGTTTCACATGTTGATGCACTTTCAAAATGTCCCCCTAGGTCCAGAACTAGGCTTAATGTGGCAGTGCAGGAAATCGTCCATACAGTACTCCATTAACATTTGAACCAATCTGACAAGAAATGTGATTCAAGCTAGCTGTTTACTATTATTTTTAAACATGATCTTTATTTGGTCAGAGCCATTGCACACTTCTAATTAGTTTGTTTCACCGTTGCTGGAGAGATACCAGACAGTTCTGCAACAGCTAAAAACAATGTACTAACATACCACAAGGGTGTCTGCTCAAAGCCCTCCTGTCCCCACCTTTTCGTAAGTCCATCGTCATAAAACAACCTGTTGCCAGTGAGCAGTAACAGACAGACAGGCACAGAGTACTCACAGCCTTCTCCTTCCTCTTCTGTTTGATCATGTTGGAGAGGATCTTGGCCCGTGACTGTCCCTCTCTATCCAGCAGGTAGGCAGGTACTGCTCCCTCCGGGGTCTTGTCATCATTCTTCTGCTTGGTCTTCCTCTGCTCATGCATCTTTAGGCTGTGATACAGGGGTGGTGATACAGGGTGGTCAACAGTATGTGGTAACGGCAATTGCTGTCTACATGTTTATTTGGACAATAGCGGTTTCTATGGAAGTTCTATTTAACTATATTGTTTCAGTGCCCAAACCAATAAGACTCAGTAACATATGTTAATATTTCCAAGTCCATATTGTACTCGTATTGGTTGAAGTACGATACTGTACGTGACTGCACTCACGTCTTCTTCATCTGAATCTTCTCAGAGTGCCTCTGTTTGTGGTAGAGTTTGGCCTTCAGACCAATCATCTTCCTGGCTTTGTGCGAGCGTTCGTGGGCCTCACGGCTTTCCTTCTTCCTCTTTCTCTCCTGGTGGTCGAGGCGCTGGCCATGGCGCTTACGATGCAATTCAATGTGCTCGTTCTGAGGCTGTGATAGAAAGAAACATTAGAAAGAAGCAAGAGTTATGGATGTATTCTAAAGTCAACAAAAAACAAATAAACAACGACTTTGGAACATACACATACATGGTATGCATGAAATGCAATGGATTAACCTGAAAATATGTTTGACATGACAATGACCAAGAGCATTCTTTGGACAGCAAACAGATCAGGAGTCTTCTAGTTTGCAATAGCTGACAGCTGAGGTTTGACTAGTTAACTAGCTAGGCTACGTCAAGATCAAAACAACTCATTTAAATAAATGTTTGGATCACACAGTTAGGTATATAAACTATATTAATTATTTTGTATGACAATGACAATACATCTAGAATAGGGACCAGGAAAAAAGTAGGACAATAGTGTCGTCCGATGCCTGCCACATGTTTAGCTACGGTGCTAGCTACACAGGTTCAAATACTGACATGTTTCCCCTTAACATACTGTTACAGTGCGTGTAGCACGTGAATATCCTACCATTGTGTGTCTTGAATGTTACGTATCCAGGTACAGTACTTCTTTAATGAAATTTTTGGCTTCAAATGTAGATTTTGTCCGTAGTTTTAACTTGAGGCTTGGGTCGTTGATGTTGTTTTCCCAAAGCCAATATTAGAGGAAGTGTGTAACAGGCAAGTATCCGTGGAAACAATTCCGGAACAATACTAGGTACAAGGGTTCCGCAGCATTCCCGATTAACAGTTAATCGTAAATTGTTTATATAGTCGAGACGTTTCCTATCATTCAATTTGTTCAGTTTTATTGTTCATTCTATTATTCCATTCAACGTTTTTTGACTTTTGTTTTATAATGATTTTGTTCCGGAACTTAAATTCAGATAGGACTGCTGCAGAGGGTGCATTTCGAATATGCGCATAATGAGGAATGCTAGAATTGATATGGATGGCTGTTTAATAGTTGCGTTTTTTTTAGATAATTAGTATATTAAACTGTTTTCGATGATTATTTCCAAGGAAATTTGACGCTCTGCATACAAACAATGTTTTTACTTACTGTACAGGAAGTTCTAGGTCAAAACTGTTTATGGTTTATGAATGACATTCACACAAAAACGTCGACATTGCTCATTGAAGACTTTATACAATATCTATCATCAGTAGTATTACTCTTTTAAGACCAAAACATGTTTAATATGCGACTAAGGGCAGTCCTTGGAACGAGCTTTGGGTCGTACAATGTTCTGGTTTGGGTGAGGAATACATTTGTGTGACAAACATGATGAAGAGTCTGTATACTAACTATTTTCATTTCGCACTAGTGAATACAGGTTAATTTAAGTACGGGTATTGTGTATTGTTCCGTGTTGGGATGTACAGGGTAAAGGGGCACTGAAGAATGGAACACAGACGTGCGGAGGGAGATTGCAAGGACGAAGACTCTACAGCTTTTTGCCAGGTACATGTTCAAGTAAAAAAATATATACTTGTTTTTATAGAATTGGAAAAATGTTAACTAACAAAATCAATACATAACATGTAGATGTTTATGTTATAAGTTAAAATGTATTTTACCAGGCAAGCCAATTTAGAAAAAAAACCTTAGTTACAATAATGGCCTGCTAGGAGGGAAAATGTCTCCTGAAGGGAATAGATATTGGGATTAAATTCAACCAGACAAAAGACACATGGCAACAGCACAGTACTAACAAAGATACATTTAAACCAAGCACATGGAAAGACACAACTAAACTATACAAGGAAAAAAATCATCCTGCTGTCATGCAAATTATCTGCTTACCAATGATGAACTAATGCATTCTCTATTACCTTTTATAGATGATATCAAATCACCACGATCTGTGGTCAATCCAGATATATCTAAGTAAGTTAAAAATGCTGTTCTGCTGTATGGTTAACTCCCTACACATGTCTACTTTGTGGTCCATGGTAGCTAATAAATATGTTTTATTTTTTAATTGATGGGGACAAACACATTATTGCAAATGTTTCTGTGGGTGTGTTTTTATCATGCCTGTCTGATAGCTAAGGGTTTTTATCTACAAGGTTACAGTAGTTGGTGAAGACTTTAGCTAGGTCCTTTACTTTCATGTGTGTCTGTGACTGTGTTTTGTCCCCAGAATCCGGAACATTGGTATAATGGCACACATAGATGCAGGGAAAACCACCACTACTGAGAGAATGCTGTATTACTCTGGCTACACCCGGGCCTTGGGAGGTGTGTAGATGGAGAAGTATGTGGATGAATATGGAGTGATAGAGGGATGCACAAGTTGGGGTCAATGAATCCTTTTCAATTCAGTATCCTCTGCTTGAAGTCTATTTGGGCAGCATTGTGTACCAAGCTAACAACGGGATTTCTCTCTTGTTTTGACTTTCCCCAGATGTTGATGACGGGGACACCGTGACAGACTTTATGGTTCAGGAGAGGGAGCGGGGAATCACCATCCAGGCTGCAGCAGTCACCTTTGACTGGAAACAGCACAGGATCAACCTCATAGATACCCCAGGTCAGTGTCATTTCTCCACTTCATGTGGGAGGAAACTCCCCCCATAAAGACTAGTACTGTAGACTGACACCCATAGATGCACAGACTGCCAACAGTACAACACTGTATTCCAGGGCACGTGGACTTTACTCTGGAGGTGGAGCGAGCCCTGCGAGTGTTGGACGGGGCTGTGGCTGTGTTTGACGCCTCTGCTGGTGTTGAGGTGAGTTTGGCTCTGGTACCATGAGATCAGGTTTTTAGGTAGCCGCTGACCTGGCCATGTTTCTCTCCGGTTCTGTGTCCCGCGACGCCTCCAGGCTCAGACCCTGACGGTGTGGCGGCAGGCAGAGAAACATAGTGTGCCCTGTATCTGTTTCCTGAACAAGATGGACAAGCCTGGAGCCAGGTGAGACGACTACCTTCGGTTGAAACCCAAAGTAGCCTTTGTCTTTGTTCTCGCTGTTAACACTTTGGATTAC